>JANHGN010014693.1:0-13923 GCA_024605025.1 Megaceryle maxima | reverse complement strand
TAGATGGTTGGACTTGCTGATCTTGGAGGTTTTTTTCAAACTTTAGCAATTCTGTGACTCTATGCAAAAGATTTCTTTCAGCCCCACCTCACACCAACAAGATGACTAGGTCACCTGAAACCACAAACAGCCAACAAAGCTGGGGAAAAAAAAAAAACCTTCCAGCATAAAAAGGGTTAAAAAAAATTGAGGCATTAAAAAAAACCAAACATCACAAACAAAAACATAGTAAAGGCAGATGAAACACACCATAGCAAACACCACAGGCCCCATATAGAACTTGTCTCCTGTCCCCCATGGCACATTCCTGGCCTGCCCTGGGCTTGCCTGGGGGCAGGGCATGTCAGACTCGATCTCAGGAGGTCCCTTCAGAGTGTGTGTGGGTCCCTGGCATGCGGATTTTGGTTCCCCAGGAGAGGACACAGGAGTCCCTAGCAGATCCTTAGTGGGGTGTGATGGGGGAGATTGAGCTGCAGCAGGAGGACCAGGGTTCCCCTTGGCAGAGGGAGGCCTTGCAGGAGGAACCACATTTGAGATCTGGCTACAGCACTTTGTACTGAGCTGTGGGCCCCCCATGATGTGGGCGGTGGGGGCACTTGCTGCAGCAGTTACGACGGCATCAAGGCTGCACACCCCACAGGGAGTGGTTGAGTCCTCTGGGACCTGCAGGTGCCTCCCACATGGAGGGGGCAGCGGCTCTTTTCACCCATAGGTGGCACACGTGGCCATGACCCTCCCCCCACATGTCTTTGATGCTTCTTTTTCCCGAATCACAGGAATGACAGCTGAGAAATCCAGCTCCTGAAGGCATGCAACACTTAAGCTGTATTGAAAGGACTGATCTCCCCAGTCCTCCCTGGTTGATGCACAGAAATTTTAAATCTTATTAGCCATACTTATATTCTTTTCTTAGCCTCACTTGCACGGTTTAGTTCCTTGTGTAGAGTTGATATTGAAATGTTTTGAAGCCTTCCACTTCTTGCCTGGCAAAGGCAAGACAGGCCGTTAGATGGCTCGTTAAGCCAGAGCACCCTGATAACAGGGACTCAAGGTACCAAGATAAGCACCAGTAATCATTTAAACTGATCTCCTTGGAGCCTTCCAGGCCCGAAGGATGGATGAGCTCACCCCATGACCACATATAGGCAAAGGAAGCCCAGAGTTCAACGAGTGAACAGAGTGAGGAAGACTATGAACGAGCACCGGAGGGGGAAAAGACCCTGACCCTAATTTTATTACACATGTTTGGACTATGGAAATGGATTCCAGGACCTCGTTAGACTGCCCTTTCCAGGAAATCTAATGACTAGGTCTGTTTTTCGTGTCTATCAGATGGTGCGTTTTGCTGATTCATTGGAGCACTTACAGAGAACCCCCAGCGCTGCCGCAGCGCTGCAGTCAAGAAGCTGCTCAGTAACAACTCCGCTGTGAGCGGGTATTTCTCTGGGAATCCTCACCTGTCGCACCCAGACTCCCGCCTCGGGGAGGAGCGCTGGAAAGCAAGGGTGTTTGGAAGCTCCGAGTTTTGTTTCAGTTGGAAAGTCCTAGTTTGCCTTTTCCAGAAGAATGACTCTAAATCCCCCAAAACAGGTGGAGGGAGCCCTGAGCCCTGCTGCAATCAGACCCCATAGGGGTGGTTTATTGGAAGCATCAGGAAAGAGGAACAGGAATCACTGACCACATGCCCCAGCCATCACCTCAGTCCCACCTGCCCATACCACTCATCTTGTTCCCACCACCACCTGGAAGTGGTGCTCTCCTGGCTGGATAACCTAGAAATACTTTTTTTATTCCTCCCTGAACTGCTCTCTGGCAACCTCCATTCTCCCACGTGTCTCCACAAGCAGAGTCATTTCTCCTTCCATCTCGTCGGTCCCTCTCAGGGGGTCTGTAACAGTCTGGGGCGTTTGGCATTGCTGCTCCCCCATTGCTTCAGCAATTAATATAATTTACTCCTGTGTCTCGCCAACGCTGGCGAGTGAGGCCGGGCTGGGGGGTCAAGGCCGGGCTGGCTGGGCCAGTGCCACAGCACGCTGCAGCTGCTCGTAGGAGATGAACATCACCACGTTCCAGGAGCTGAGCCGCAGGAAGGAGGGGATGAAACTGTGTTGGGAAGAGACAAACTGTGTTGAGAAGACACAAGCTGGGGGGGACATCCCTGCAGTCCCCAAAGCCCTGCCTCATGGCCCAGTGGGGGCATACGGGTTGGGACATTTGGGGTGCACTGGGTGGCACTGAGGTGTGAAGCAGAGCTGGTCCACGCCCATGTCCATGCACATCATTGCACTAAGTTTGCTGGTGCTCAGTGGGGGCACATTCCCAAACTCACCCCTTGTAGAAGCCAGCAAGACCATCCTGCATGAGCAGGGCAAGGAGGCAGCTGAGAGCGTTGCGATACTGCCCAGGGCCAGCATTCATGTACCGTGTCTTCACCACATCCACCGGTGATGCCACCACCGTGGCACAGAAGCCAGCCCCAAAGGCAGCCACAAAGTGGCAGGGGACATTGTCTGCAGGGCAGAGCCAGGGGATTGAAGGTTGTGGGATTGGGGATGGTGTCTGGCAGCATCATCCCCTGCACCCTCCTTACCTGTCATCAGCTGTGCCCGCAGCAGTGTGTCCTTAATGAGGTCATAGGTGACGAGCTCCCCACAGTTGACAATGGCATTGCGGGCAATGTTGGGCAGCATCCCTGTGAAGAAGGGTGGTGGTACTGGGGATGGTGGTCACATCCCCTCCTGGAGGATCCCACATGGATGGGGACCCCCAGCCCTGCCCTACCTGTCCTCATTTCCATTTCACCCTTATCCCCACCCCTGTCCCAAAATCCACCCCCAGATCCATCCCTCATCCCATCCCAGTCCCCTTCCTCAACCCCATTGCCATCCCTGGTCCCATTTCCATCCCAATTTCCAATCCCATTCCCAATATCTCTACCCACCCCCTCCATTCCCAAGCCTGTCCCCAACTTATTCCTTTCACCAACCTCATCTTACACTCATCCCATCCCTGTTCCCATCCTCACCCACATCTCAGTCCCCCTTCCTGTTCCCATCTGTCCCTACCTCTCCAGAGCCCACGGATGCCCTCCTCCCTGGCGATGGTGCAATAGGCATCCCAGGTGCTGCTGTACCGGCGGGCACTGTCTGGCAGCGCCCCGAGGGCCTGGAACCGTACCTTGACCACGTCAGTGGGCTGGGCGCATGCCACTGCCACCGCTCCTGTGGTGCAGCCGGCCAGCACCCGTGCCACCAGCCCTGTGCCTGGAAAGGGTAGGTGCTGGGATCCCCGGCCCTGTGGGGACTCCCAGCCCCTCTGACCTTGTGGGGACCCCTGGCTGCATGGGGACTCTGGGGGGAGTGACCTGGTGTGCTTAGTGGATGGTGCATCTTGCAGGGGTGCTGTGCACACCAGGGTGGGTTGTTCACCCCCAGGCAGGCTGTTTCCCATCAGGCTGAGCTGTGCTCATTCAGGAGAGGGTTGTGCAGGGTGGGTGTATAGGGATGGGGTCTTGACCACGTGGACACTCACTCTCAGCACCCTTAGGGGTGTACAGCTGCTTCACTGAGTCATACAGCCCGATGCGGATGGAGGCGAAGCTCATCTGCCGCTGTAGCCCAGCCACCAGCCCGCGGTAGAGGCTGCGGGGTCCCTCTGTCTTCACCATGGTGCTCAGTGTTCCCAAAACACCCCGGTACTCCACGGTGCTTCGGGGGATCCGCACCTCGCCCTGGATCTGCAGGACATTGGCCAATGTCACCCTGCTCCCCACCTCCATCAAAATGCTGCCAGGTCTGGAGTGGAGCCACCCTGGGGGTACTCCCACCACCCATGGGATTTCTGGGGGCCAGTGGATCGTACCTGCAGCCGCACTTTGGCGGTGTCCAAGGGGAAGGTGCAGAGGTCGGCGATGCAGGCGGCCATCCCTGCGCTGACAAACTTCACAGCAGCTGTAGGGGGCACGTCGGGGGGCTTCAGACCCACCATTGTGGTGGAGGGGCTGGAAGGAAAGGAGGGGGTTGACTGTGATCCTGCATCGGACAGGGCTTCAAGCAGGTGGCTGTTTCGGGGACGATGGCAATCGCATGCCACAGTGGCTCTTGCTGGCTACAGACAACCCCAAAAGCCAAATCCTGCCCTATTTCCTTGTCTACATCCCTGGGGACATAGGCATCGGGATTCCTGGCTCAGCCTGGGGAGGGCAAGGGATTCCCCAAATGCCCACCCTGCCCTATCCCACCCAGGCCAAAACAGGGGTGCTTGGTGATAGCACCTCACCCACAGTGACCTGCCTGGGGCTGGGTCCCCCATGGCCTCACCCTAGGGACCGCAGCACCACCTCTCAGCTCCTGCCTTACACCCCTCTCCACACAGCCATTGCCCTGAGAGTCAGCTCCCTGGCCCCTATTTATATAGCACGCGGGAGGACATTCCAGTGACGGCGGGGATCTGGTGACAGTGAAACCCAGTGCCCTCAGTGGCATTTGAGCTGATGAGAGTGGGGTCACCCAGCACCTGTTGGCCAAGTTTCAGCCCTCTGCTGAGCTTGGGCTTGTGCGGGGGGCATCCTGCCCAGACTACCAGCACCTATCCGAGCAAAGCTGTGGGGCAGCAGCACCAACAACATGGTCCTGCCTCTTTGGTGGCCACTGTGATGTCAGGAATGGGCGAGTCATTTGGGTTTTTTAAACCAAATGCACTCTGGGAAGGACAAGATGCATAAAATGTAGTCTACCCTGACATAAGAAAGGTTTTTGACAGTGTCCCATAGCATCCTTGTGAGCAAGCTCAGGAACTGTGGGATAGAAGAATGGACAGTGAGACGAATTAAGAACTGGCTACACCATAGAGCCCAAAGAGTGGTGATCAATGGTGCAGAGTCCAGCTGTAGACCTCTTACTAGTGGAGTCTCCCAGGGATCCGTGCTGGGTCCAGTCCTGTTCAGCATCTTTATCAACCACCTTGATGATGGGACAGTGTCTTCTCAGCAAGTTTGATGATGACATGAAACTGGGAGGATCGGCTGATTCACCTGAAGGCTGTGTAGCCTTTGAGCAAGAAAGTCCCCTGAGCTGGAAGGTAGGGATGGACATCAAAAATAATCCCCTCATAATCCAGGAAATAGCAGAGAATGACCTCCTAAACCAACTGGATGCCCAGAAGTTTTATGGGGCTGGATGAGACCCACCCAAAAGTGCTAAGGGAGCTGGTGGAGGAACTTGCCAATCCTTTCTCCATCATTTATCAGCAATCCTGGTAAACTGGGGAGGTCCCGGATGACTGGAGACTTGCCAATGTGACACCCATCTGCAAGAAGGGCAGGAAGGAGGATCTGGGGAACTACCTGTCAGCCTGACCTCGGTACTGGGGAAGATTATGGAACAGGTCATCTTGGGGGGTGATCACGAGGTAACTGCAAGACAGCAGGGGCATCAAGCCCAGCCAGCATGGGTTCATGAAGGGCAAGTGCTGTTTAACCAGCCTGATCTCCTGTGATCAAGTGACCTGCCTAGTGGATGAGGGAGAAGCGATGGATGTTGTCTACCTGGACTTTAGTAAGGCATTTGACACCATTTCCCACAGCATTTTGCTGGAGAAGCTGGCGGTTCATGGTTAGACAGATGGAGTCTTCGTTGGGTTAGAAACTGGCTGGGTAGCCAAGCCCAGAGAATTGTGGTGAATGGGGTTAAATCCAGTTGGCTACCGGTCACAAGCGGTGTCCCTCAGGGCTCAGTTTTTGGACCAGTCTTGTTTAACATCTTTATCAACGACCTGGATGAGGGGATCGAATGCGCCCTCAGTAATTTTGCAGAAGACATGAAATTCAGTGGGAGTGTCAATCTGCTTGAGGGTCGGAAGGCTCTGCAGAGGGACTTGGACAGGCTGGAGAGATGGGCTGAGGTCAATGGTATGAAGTTTAACAAGACCAAGTGCATGGTCCTGCTCTTGGGTCACAACAGCCCCTGACAATGCTATGGGCTTGGGGAGGAGTGGCTGGAAAGCTGTGTGGAGAAAAAGGACCTGGAAGTGCTGGTGGACACCTGGCTGAACATGAGCCAGCAGTGTGCCCAGGTGGCCAAGGCCAATGGCATCCTGGCCTGGTGTGACCAGCAGGAGTAGGAAGGTGATCGTGCCCCTGTACTTGGCACTCGTGAGACCACACCTTGAGTACTGTGTCCAGTTTTGGGCACCTCAGTATAAGAAGGACACTGAGGAGCTGGAGCAGGTCCAGGGAAGGTCAACAAGGCTGGTGAGAGGTCTGGAAAACATGTCTTATGAAGAGTGGCTGAGGGAACTGGGGTTATTTAGTCTAGAGAAAAGGAGACTGAGAGAAGACCTTATTGCTCTCTACAACTACCTAAAAGAAGGTTGTTGTAGTGAGCCTGGTGTCGGTCTCTTCTCCCAAATTACTAATGATAGGACGAGAAGAAATGGCCTCAAGTTGCATCAGGGGAGGTTCAGAGTGGATATTAGAAAGAAATTCTTTACTGAGACTGTGGTTGGGCAATGGAACAGGCTGCCCAGGGAGGTGGTGGAGTCACCATCCGTGCAAGGGTTTAAAAAAAACGAGTAGTGGTAGCCCCTGAGGCTGTGGTCTAGTGGTTAGGGAGATGTTGGGATGAAGGTTGGACTTGATGATCCTAGAGGTCCTTTCCAACCATAATGATGATTCTCTGATACAATTTGGACAGACCAGAGAGCTGGGCAAAGACGAACCTAATGAGGTTCAACAAGAGCAAGTGCAGAGTCCTGCACCTGGGAAGGAACAACAAAATGCACCAGTACAGATTAGGAGGTGATCTGCTAGAGAGTAGCTCCATGGAGAAGGACCTTGCAGTCTTGATAGACAAGTTCTCCATGGAACACCAATGTGCCCTTGTGGCCAGGAAAGCCAATGGTATCCTGAGGTGCATGAAGAAGAGTGTGTCCAGCAGGTCGAGGGAGGTTCTCCTCCCCCTCTACTCTGCACTGGTGAGACTTCACCTGGAGTATTGCGTCCAGTTCTGGGCTCCCCAGTTCAAGAGAAACAGGGATCTAATTGAGAGAGTCCAATGGAGGGCTACAAGGATAGTGAAGGGACTGGAACATATGCCTTACAAGGAAAGGTTAAGAGACCTGGGGCTTTTTAGTTTGGAGATAAGACTGAGAGGGGATCTAATGAATGTCTATGAATACACGAGGGCTGGGCATCAAGAAGACAGGGACAACCTCTCTGTACTTGTGCCTTGTGATAGGACAAGGGGCAATGGATCCAAGCTTGAGCACAGGAAGTTCCACCTCAACATGAGGAAGAACTTCTTTACTGTAAGGGTTACAGAGCATTGGAACAGATTCCCCAGAGAAGTTGTGGAGTCTCCTCTGGAGACTTTCAAAACCTGTCTGGATGCATTTCTGAGTGATCTGCCCTAGCTGCTCTGGCAGGTGGGTTGGACTCGATGATGTTCAGAAGTCCCTTCCAACCCCCAACATTCTGTGATTCTGTGAAAATGCTCATCTAAGCTTTAAAAGCAAGTGGTTTGGAGGCAGATCAGCACTGAGCTGGACAGGTTGGACCCCTTTGGCCCCAGCACGGAATATGCAGCAATAATTCAATGCATACAGCTGCTGACCTTGCTGGTGGGATTTCCTCCATCTAGTCTAACATGCACCTTGAGCTGGCATGTACCAGCCCTAGATCAAGGACAACACAAGTGGCTCAGAGCTAAATGCCTCCTGTGTTTGTGCTCTGTACAACGAAACCCGCAATGCCCTTTCAAGTGTGGCTGTGAGCTGGGTGGGGAGGAACAAGGCTCAGGACAAGGACAGGGTGGTAGCTCAAGGAATGCTCCTTTTCCTCCATTTTCTTAAAACTCGGTGTGTTTAAGCCTTCTGTTCTATGCAGCACTAAACACAGAGACCAAAGGGGTGTGCTCACAAAGGATCGCACGTCCCTGTTGAGGTGGAGAAAGCCTCTATCTGCTCTTGCGCGTGAGCTCATGTGTGAGCACACAAAGGGGATTTTGAGCTGATCTGATACCCTGAAGCCACCTTTGCTCCATCAATGGGACTCCAGGCAGAACCTCATCTCCAGCTGTTTGCTGTCTTGTTTTCTTGTCTGGCTGGACTGTGCTCCACTGGTAAACACATGAGGAAGAAGCTGTTTATCTCATGCCCGAGATACAACTCAGGAGTCAACATTGTCACCTCCTCTGTGACTGTGTTCCCAACCCAGCTTGACATCCCGCCTGGATTTTTTTGGGACAAGCAAGCCTGTACGTCACTCCTGTTCTCGCAGGGTTACCTCAGGACAGGGACATTTGGCACGTTCAGCCCACCCAGCAAGGGCAGAGAAAGGGGACACGTTTCCAGGGCTGCAGAGGCTGCAGATGCCGGCGGGTGGGAGACATGTGGCAGTGCTGGCAGCCAGCCCGGCCTTACTCCAGAGCTTTGTGGGCAGTGCTGGGGCAGGACAGAGATTTTCCCACTGGGGTCTAACCCAGAAGGGATTAGCAGCAAATGATGCACTTTGGACTTGCCCTGGGAGAAACAAAACCACAGACCTGGGAAGAAAATGAGATGCTGATGCTTTGGTTCCTTCAATCCTGAATGCAAATGCAGTTTGAAAAGCCGATCTGATTTGGAGTGTTCGCTCGTCTCTGAGACCTGGATCATTCCACATGATATTCAATTCCTTGGCAAAGCAGCGACCTTTGCAGGTGGCTCCAGGCGCACCATCTTCCAGGAAATGTTTCCACAATGTACTCTCCTGCCCCTTCCTGGGGGAACGGGCCCCGGCCACCTGTTAAGGACAGGCTCCTGACCTGGCAGCGAGACACTTCGCACCAGAGGACAAGAAACCAGTGGAATTTTATTGAAAGACAAATGCTGGAGAGCAGTACAAAAATAATTTAGCTACATTTGCAGCAAAGTCCGTTATCCAAAAGGTACCTGACATCGAAATGTACAAAAATAATTTAGAATATAAAAGTTACATATTTCTAGTAAAACCCTTTTGTACACACATCAGTATTTTACAGCATCCTTGGTCTGTATTTATACAAGCACCTCGGGCACAGACACTCCTCTAAAATCACCAAATTACACTCCCCATCGACCATTTCTGAAAGGCCACAGGAGAGGGGGCTCATCTCCCCTCCCTGTCCACAGCACACGCTGGCAGGGATGTGACAGTTCTCTGCTTGCCAACAGGAGGGCAAAATTCTAACGTTCTCCATGCTTTGGTTGAAGACAAAGGAGCTGTCTCAAAATGGGATGCTTTGTGTTTACTCAGAAAAAGAAAAGGTTAATTAGAGAAATTTCACATGAATCAATCCTCAAAATAGAGTATCTGGAGAGCAGGTAACAGGTCATTGATTACCCAGAGTGGTGAGTCTCACTGGGGACCTGCCCCTGCAAGACACAAGGGGTTTCAGCTCCCCTTCGTTGACCACCAGGCTTTAAGTCCACCTAATGAGATACCAATTAGGCAAATTAAATATCAGAGCCTGAAACCTACGGCTTTCACCTCCTCTTCCCTGGAGGACCCAGCATTTGCTGATGCGTCAGACTGCAGCTCGGGAAGCGGCCACTGAGGATGGCCTCTGACCAAGGCTAGTCCTTCGGCAGCTGCGCTGAGAAGATCCTGGCAATTCTTTTGGTTTCCTCTTCTGAGAGATCGGCCACAGGCCTGGGACGATTTGGTCTTTGGTACGGGATGCCCCTTGGCATTGCTCCGCTGCTGCTCTGCGGAGAGAAGGAACAGGAGGTTAGGGCTCTCCCAGCTCTGCCTCGTGTCTGTTTTCTGATCACAGCAAACCGTGGGGCTGTGCAGTGTGCGAAAAGGATACACAGGAAAAAAAAAAAAACATTATGTGTTTTCTGTGGCTCTCCAGTTCTCCTTGGAGGGATTTTCCCTTTTTCCGCACACTGAGAGGCAATTGGAAAAAAAACCCAGGATGATATTTCCATGCCCAACACAGTATTAAATGCTGTGATGCTATTTCTCAACAGCGCAGAAAGCAAAAGCTAAAGACCAAAATTAGAAACGTCCAAATTACACAGTACGGCTCTGGAGAGTGAAGGCTGAATTTGTGAGCATCTATCCTCAGACAAAGTCTTCATGTATGGAGCGAATAAAATTACACCAGGCTCTGACTCTCTGAATTCTGGTTTTCTATTATTTATTTTTAATTTGCAGAACACTAAAAAAAAATCACCTTGCAATGGAGAGGCAAGGCTCCTACACAACAAATCCAAGCCTGCTGACAAATTAGGATAGGCCATCCTCAGTTGACTGCAGGGCCCCTGAACAGCAGCCCATGAGAGGAAACCCACCATTCTAAGCATTTTAACACCATTATGATCTAGAGTACAAATGTGGTGAGGAGCAGCTGAGGGACCTGGGCTTGTTGAGCCTGGAGCAAATGAGGCTCAGGGGAGACCTTCTGGCTCTTGACAGCTTCCTGACAGGAAGGGGGGTCGGGCTCTGCTCCCAAGGAACAAGGGACAGGACAAGAGGAACCTGCTTCAAGTTGCCCCGGGGGAGGTCTAGGTTGCATTTGAGGAACAATTTCTTCCACCCTCGCAAGGGTTGTCCAGGGCTGTGCCAGGCTGCCCAGGGCAGGGGTGGAGTCCCTGTGATCCCTGGAGGGGTTTCCAAGCCCCCCGTGGAGCTGTGGTGCTGAGGGACATGGGCAGTGGTGCCCTGGCAGTGCTGGGGGAACAGTTGGCCTTGATGAGCTTAAAGGTCTCTTCCAACCAGATTTTGTTCTCCTCAACCAGTTTTGAGATGGTTTGTGCCCATAAAGCACTGAGATCAGCTTCAGCTGCCTTTAGAGGGTGAAGCAAGCAGTACTGCTTCAGGACACACCGCTCATCAGCTGTATGGCCAAAAGGTCTCCTGGAGAGCAAGGCTAGATTTGGAAAGTCAATACGTCACTCGGGCCTTTCACCTACATTGCTGGGTTGCTTTTCTGCCCGTCAGACTTGGCCTCACTGGGCACGGTCATGATGGGAAGGTCTCCTAAGGTGATCAGCTCCCTCCCAAGAGAAACAGCAATGAGATTCCGTTCCCGTGTGCTCCCCATGTTGAAGTGTGCTGTTTGGGGAGAGAAATGGCTATTTTAGGAATAAGTGGTGTTGGAGATGGCTTGTGTTTGGATCTCTGTGCTATACGGGCTCAGAAGACAAGCACATTGATTACTAGCTCTGTGACAGCAATGCTGGTGACGACCTTGAGGGGAAAACAGGTTTTGGGAAAAAACCACCCCCTGATCTACACATCCTGGGTGTCCCTATGTTTGCTAGAGACAGGGCAATGCACAATATGGTAATTGCAAGTTAATTTAATGTCAGCTGCAATTTCTGCAAACAGCTAAGACCAAGATAGGTTGTAACCACAGGCTGAGGTTTCCCAAAGGTTGCTGTTTGGATCTGCTGACCCAGCCTGCTCTCGCACAGTTGGATTTGGGAGATGGACAGATCGATGCTCCCAGATATGATGGGTTTGGTTGCTGGCTGATTAAGAAAAAGGATGATGAAGGTTGGAACAACTGACATGGTTTCACACCCAACAATGCAGAAAAGGTTTGTGACAAGCTAACTATAAACTCCTATACCCTAAATACCCCATTTCATAGGGCTAATTTGGTAAATTATGTGAATAGTGCTGCAAAAGACTTCACACTGTACCCAGAAAAACAGCCAAGGACAGTGATACTTTCAAACACTGCTCATTTTTATCATACTGAAAAAAACACACACATATACCTAGAAGGATCCTTGCTTTGTTTTAATTTATCCTTAATGCTGCTCTAGGATGACTTTCTAAAGCAAAATTTAAAAGTATTAAAAAGTAAAAGAAGCCAAGAGAGATTAAATGCAGACCTGGCAACAGACAACCCTGTGCCACTTCTCTGCGCTGGCACTACACTTCAGAAACTCTCCATTCCTTCCAGCAAGCTGTGATGATGCTGTGACGATTTCCATCAAATTCCTCAAATCATCCAATTAACCGTATTTCAAAGGGTCATGAAACTGCACATTCTAACCCTCAACAAGTCCTCTCTCATGTGTACTTGTGCTTCACACGTCTTCAGGCACAGCCAGGAACCAAGAGACAGCAACTCCTGCTTGGAATGTCAGGAGTAAATGCAGATGGCTTTCACTGACCCAACAGCATATTGCTAACGAACTGCCATGGGAGCAGCTAAAAGTCCTGCGGCTCGGAAGAGAAGGTGACATGTCACTTGGGATTAGATAAGGAGAACAAAATCACTTTGAGAATCTCAGACCCATCAGAGACAGCAGCACAGCTGAGAGGATTTCTGCAGAACGGAAAGGATTTTTTTTTGGTTTGTTCTAACCCAGTGACCCAGAACAGCTGTAAAATAATCTTACCCTGGTTGTAAGATTAAAAGAAAAAAAAAAAATTCTAAAGGAGAAATTAAATGAGATGTTCTCTTTTGCACTTAGAGTTAACAACCCAGGGGGTGCCACGGTGTTTCTCTTGTCTCAGGTGAAGCCATGTCACAAATGGAGTTGTTCCTGATCTGGTCAGACAGAGAAAAAGCTGCAGAGAACGCTGCCCCTCACTCACATTTTGTCATCCCACCCTGAAAGAGCTCCTAAAATTGAAAATAAAACAGAAGAGATGGTGTCTGCTGCTATTAGATGACTCTGAGGCAAGGTACAGCAGTTTGTACTCTCCAGACTGTCAATGAGCGAGGAGTGCTTGGAAAACATACCACCTTTGTCCAAGCTCAGGTAGAATTGGCTAAAATACCCTCCAGTTTTCAAAACACTCTGACCTTATGGAGCAATGCAGAGGTGTGAAGATCTACGGACCTATCCAAAGGACCTTCCTAAAAACAAACTTCCAGCTTTAGGAAAGGTGTATAGAATCCCAGAATTGTTCTGGTTGGAAGAGACCTTTGAGCTAACTGAGTCCAACCATCCCCCAGCACTGCCAGGCACCACTGACCCCTGGCCCTCAGCACCACAGCTCCACGGGGGGCTTGGAAACCCCTCCAGGGGTCATAGGGACTCCACCCCTGCCCTGGGCAGCCTGGGACAGCCCTGGACAGCCCTTGTGGGGGCTGAAGAAATTGTTCCTGAGCTACAACATAAACCTCCCCTGGAGCAACTTGTGGCTGTTTCCTCTTGTCAAATGAGTGTCTTAAAAAAAAAGCAGCACGAGGCTCCAATGTCTTGTTAAGTGTTATGTATGAGGAATTTGCATATTTCAAAGAAAAGTAGCTCTATACAGAGTTTAATATAGAAGTGTAGCTCTTTCTTGTAGCCATATCCCAAAACTGTCAGTGACTAAACCTGCAAATGTAATTTCATCATCTGTGTGAGCTGGGAGCATTAACTGTGCATTTAACCCTCTCTCCTTTTGATTCACACCCCTGCATGTCAAATATCATCAAGAAGACCTGCTAAACCTCCCCAGGGCTCAGTGCTGGGGCCAGTTCTTGTTGATATCTTTATCGATGGTCTGGACAAGGGGATCAAGGCACCCTCAGTCAGTTTGCAGACAACCAGTTGGATGGGTGTGTTGATCTGTAGGACGGTGGGAGGCTCTACAGAGGGGTCTGGCCAGGCTGGATCAATGGGTTGAAACCAGTGGGATGAGGTTCAACAAGGCCAAGGGACAGGTCTTGCCTTTGGGTCACAACTCCCTGCAAGGCTCCAGGCTGGGGCAGAGCGGCTAGAAAGTGCCCAGCAGGAAGAGACCTGGGGGGTTTGGTCGACAGGCAGCTGGAGATGAGCCAGAGAGTGCCCAGGGGGACAAGAAGCCACCAGCACCCTGGCTGTGTCAGTACTGGTGTGGCCAGCAGGACTAGGGTAGGGATTGTCCCCCTCCACTGGGCACTGGGGAGGCTGCCCCTGGAATCCTGGGGTCAGTTTTGGGCCCCTCACTCCCAGCAGGACATGGAGGGG
>JANHGN010014687.1:18587-53052 GCA_024605025.1 Megaceryle maxima | reverse complement strand
ATCAAGCCAAACTGAGAGGATCTAGCAACACAATCGCTGTTGCAGTGCATGAGCGCCACCCAGTGGGGGAGATTCAGGCGAGGGCAGTTGGGAGAGGGAAGACTAGCAAAGGGTTGAGGGGCACGGAAGGGGGCGGGTGACTGGCAGCTTGGTGTGGCTGGGCTGGAAGGGCTCTCATGGGGGATGTGTGGTACCCAAGGGAGGTACAAGGTGGAGGCTGTGCCTGGCCAGCACCTGGGGCTCAATGCTGCGTGCCCCCTGGCCTGGAGGCTGCTTCAGCCCCTGCACACTCACCAAATGATCTCTCTGCTCCTAGAAACCGTCCAGAGGGCAAAGTGCTGGAGACTGTGGGGGTGTTTGAGGCACCAAAGCAGCATGGCAAATATGAGACGGGACAGGTAAGCAGTTCAGGGGAGCTGCCACTGCTGGCTTGTTCCCCAGAGCTCAGGTAGCTGAAGGATTTCCCTGTAAGGAGGCTGCTGTGTTGTAGCAGAAGGCCAGGAGTTTCACAGTTCAGTGCTCCTTGTCTCTGCTATGTTTGCAGTTTGTCAGTCATCTGACAGTAGCAAGTTGATAAGAATCTGCAGTGTGACACAACTGTTCCTACAGTGGCATTTGCTCCACTGTTCTGTTGGTATTTTTTTAAAGTTTTTTTTTCCCTCTAGGAGCAGAAGAGCCAACCTAAAAGAACTAAATGTGTCACTCTTGTCCTTGTGACCCATAGATCTGTTTCTGTGCTCTCTCCCATGCTGGTCTCCTGTCAGTACTTTGGTTGTTCTGTTACTTTATTACTAGTTTGGCCATTCACTTTTATGGGGTAGAGATAATCTGAATTTCCTCTCTCATCCCAGACTGTTTATGTTCCCTCTTTGTTTCTGCTCTGAAGCTCGCTGTGTATTCAAATGCAATTATTTGTTCTCTTCAGTTGTTTCTTCACAGTGTGTTTGGCTATCGAGGAATAGTCCTGTTCCCCTGGCAAGCCAGGCTGTATGATCGAGACGTGGCTTCTCCCGTCACAGAAAAGTAAGGGTTGGTTCTGGTGTATATGTTGTTGTACTGGTGCTTTTACATTTTGCAAACAGTTTCCTTGTTGGGGTAAATGAGGCTTCTGAAGGAGGATAATGGGTCTGTTTTGCATGAGGGTAAATAGGAAGAATGTTGCTTAAGAGGAGACATGGTGTGTGTCTGAGTTTTGTGTTAATTTGAGACAGGATGGAAATGGAGGATGAGGGCGTGTGTGTGTGAAGGAAATGAAAATTTTAAAAAAACCCAGTCATGCTCCTGGCATTTTTTGTTCTAAAACCCGCTTTGTGTTGCTCTTTGAGTGAGGTCTGGGCTCCAGTGTGAAAATGGCAGGCGGCTGCTTCTGCAGATTGCCAGTGAGGTGGATTTCTCAGCTGCCTCCCCAGTTCCAACCCACTAGGCCGAGTTGCTGTTCTCTTCCATCCTTTCCCCCTGGCCTGTGTTGGGAATGAGGAGTGAGCAGAGAGAGAATCAGAGGGTGGTAGAAATACCCACCCCAAACAGGATCCTGGGCTGAGCAGGAAGAACTTTGAGTCGCCTGAAAACAGAGCTGTTGTGCCTGTGACAGACACTGCTGACTGTCACCTCCGCTCGTCTGTCGTTGTGTGGGTGGCTGACATGAGTTTAACTGGGATAGAACTGAATGGTTACAGATTGTGACATGTAGGCTTTTTTAAAAAAACAAAACAAAACAAACCAAACAAACACCCAAACAAACACCTTGTTGATTATGAATCTGCTTGGTCCTGGTAAGAACCTTTCTCTGCCACCCTGTGCTGGAGCTCAGTGCTCTGCTTTGCTTCCTAGGAGTGAGAATGCGACAGGCCACGGTTCCAAAGAGGTCAAGGGCAAAACACACACTTACTACCAGGTGTTAATAGATGCCCGGGATTGTCCACATATAGTAAGTAACCAATATCCTCTGGTATTGACACTCCAGTATCTCCTGCTATGTGAATGCTTTGGATGGACAGGCGCTGAAAGGAAAGTTGGCTTTGATGGCCAACTTGATTGTTGAGAATTTTAGGACAAATTTGTTCTTCAAGTCATATTTTCCCTGCAAAAGATAATCTTGACTGGCATGTGACTGTTTTCTGGCTCATAAAATCGTGGTTTGGGTGGATGTTTCCCCTTTCCAGTCTCCCTGATCTTGTTGGCAATTCCTGTTCCACTGCACACAGCTCATTATGAATGTGGGTTGCAGCACTGAAAACGCTCTTCACTTGTTTTGAGTGGAAAACTAACCCAGAGTAATTAAAAGGACAACTTGATTCAGTAAAATAAACGTAATACACTTGAGAAACGGCAGTAGTAAACCAAAATGTGGCTGGAAAGTGACCCACAGAAGGACATAAACCTCCCTTTTCCTCAGTCCCAGAGATCACAGACGGAAGCAGTGACATTCCTGGCAAATCACGATGACAGCAGAGCTCTCTATGCTATACCAGGTGAGTAAAATGCCCCTGTAACCTCTGTGGAGATGTGGGTTGGCATGAGGTGAGGTCAGAAGAGTCATCAAGAGTCAGCTTCTGAGAAGCAGCAGTTTCTGCAGGACGTTCCTGCAGTGGATTTGTCTGTAGTTTGGAGCTGTGCTGGAAGCAAGGACAGGTGGAAGCTGGCTAGGGTCTGGCTGGACACAAACACGCCTGCTCTGTGCTCTTGAGCCGTAGATCCCATATGCAAACTCTGATGCCTACGGGCTGTTCTGCTTTATTACTGGGACAGCTGGATGGCCTCCTGTCCTGTGCATTTCCTGGCCAAAGGCCATTTGTGACAGTGCAGCCACTTCCCAGGCAGCGTGTCTGTATCAGAGAAATCATTCTATGGAGAAACCTCACAGGGGGATGCTGCCAAGGGTTATTGCTGGCCTCTTTCCGCTGTTCTTGCACGCAAGTTTGGCTGCTGCCGCCAAAATCCTTTTCTTAACATTGCAGGAGTGTGATACATTTCTCTGTCAGGAGACTTCTGAGCTGCTTTTTGCTGGGGAAGTTCAATGGCTTTTGGGATTTCTTTTTCAGGTTTAGATTATGTAAGCCATGAAGATATCCTTCCCTACAGCTCCACTGATCAAGTGCCCATCCAACATGAGCTCTTTGAGAGGTTTCTCATGTATGACCAAACAAAAGGTAATTTCTGGCTTCAGAGGGAACTCTTCAGTGCCAGATGCCAGAGGTACTCTGTTACAAGTACCCAGAACCCATCATCTTAGATACAGTGTAAAAATTGTGATCTGCTTTGGTGTTTGATGCGGTAAAGCCTCCTTTATGCAATTTTTGTAACTATGTGAAAGGAGTTGCTTTGGGGGGAGAGTGCTCTGGATGCAGGATGCGTCTCCTCATAAACCCTCATCTTTATCTCCCTGCAGTTCCACCGTTTGTAGCCAGGGATACGCTGTGCGCGTGGCAGGAGAAGAACCACCCCTGGCTGGAGCTCTCTGATGTGCACCGAGAAACCACGGAGAACATCCGCGTCACGGTCATCCCCTTCTACATGGGCATGAGGGTAGGTCTGGGTTGCGTGTCGCCATGCTAGTTATGCAATCTGCTCAACTCACCTGGTTTTTAAAGGCCAGTTTACTGACTGAAGGTACCTTCTGCTTACTGGAGAAATGACTTTTTAAGCACAGTTGTGATTTATTGTTGTGATGTCCAGCAGAGCTATGAACACAAAACTGGTTTGCCATATATTTTTGGAGAACAGCTCCTACAAGTTGGCTTTTGCTCGTTATTTGTAGGGTGGAAAATACCCTGTACTGTTCTGCAGAACGGTGTTAGCAAGATATTTAGGAAGGTTTGTGAACTGGTCCCTTACTGCCTCAGTCACAGATGAGCTCGTGTGTACAGTGCCTTGTAACAACAGACGTTCTGTTATCCTGCTGGGTGGTGAGGTGCTGGGGGTGCCTACCCCTGTTTCCTGGCTCTAATGCGGGTTAGAGGGTTTGGCTAAAGCCTTCTGGATTTAGCTGATAACCATGTGCTCTTTATAGTGTAAGAACTTCATGTGGACCATCCAAAATAACAAGGCTGCAATAGACTTCTGAGTGGGAGGGCTGGGAATGACCGCAGCGGTTTGATTTCCAAGTCCAGATGATCCCAGCTGCCGGGGAGGGAGCCTGAGCCGTGGCAGTGGACATTTTGGTGTGGAATTGCAGCTTCTGTGGAGCCCAACTGATGTTTGTCCTGACCTTGTCGGAAAAACAGGTGCCTGAAGGCAAGGAAATGGGTGTTTCTAGATCTGTAGAAAGTGCGTAATTAACATGGAGATCAACCCTCCGTAGTCACGAGATCCTTGCAAATCTCCCACCTCATGAGTACGTGTCTAGAGCAGAGCCAGTGCCAGGCGGTAGCTGCTGGACCGCTCTGGAGAGCAGCTGTCTTTGTGCTCACGTGAGTTGTCCACGTCAGCCTGGCATGGAGTGGGAGCCCCTGCGCTCGCACTGCGCTGACAGCTGGAGAGGTTTTGGTGCCAAGTGTTGAAGGGCAGCTGCTAAAGTCTTCTGTTTCTCTTGACAGGAAGCCCAGAATTCCCATGTCTACTGGGTAAGTGCCTTTTGTTTCATGAAGCAGCTAAAGGGAAGGAGTTTATTTGCTGCGGCATCTTTGCTGTGTGATAATCTTTGAGGCAGAGTAGCCCTTGCCTGGCAACTGTTTCCTGGGATCGGCTGTGGGTTATCAACTCTTTGCAGCTGATGCAGGTTCTTGATAAGAATCTTTCTTCTGTCCAGTGGCGCTACTGTATTCGCTTGGAGAACCTCGACAGTGAAGTGGTACAACTCCGAGAACGGCACTGGAGGATATTTAGCTTGTCTGGCACCTTGGAAACTGTCAGGGGCCGTGGCGTGGTAGGAAGGGTAGGTATCGTGTGGCTTCTGGGAAGTGCAGCCCTTTGCCAGAGTCCTCTCGCTTGGGTTGATTTGCCAGTGAATTGCTTAGTGGGCAGTAGAAATAGATGTAGTAGGGAACTGGCAATGAAAAATCCCATGACCTTTCCATCTGTTGTTAGTATGCACGAAGTGAAACTTCCCACCGAGTGTTAGACACTGATCCTAAATGACTGATAATGGGAAAGCTGGAATAATATGGGATTCTGGCAAACACCGGGCGAGTTGTTTGCTATGTAACTGGTAGCAATGCTCAGGTGTGGATCTCTCTGTTTTTCTTCTCATGGTATCAGTTTTCTGCTGATGTCTGTCTGTGGAGAACTGTTAAGATAACTGTTGCTGATGCAGAGTGGTCTCTTCTTGCCTTCTCAGGAGCCAGTTCTATCCAAAGAGCAGCCGGCGTTTCAGTACAGCAGTCACGTCTCCCTGCAGGCGTCCAGTGGCCACATGTGGTAAGAAGCACTTATTACTGCAGTAGTGGTTTAGATGTAGGACCCCACAGCACTGAGCTGGGACGTAGTTTGCTGTCTGGAGTTAGGGCTGAAGGGTGGGTGGAAGTGGACTGCGTGGGACATATTTGATTGTTAACATTTTTACAAGCTTTCCTCAAGCCGTATCCCATTATTGATAAGACAATCTGTTGATTCTCTCCACCAACAGAGGTTCCAGGCTAATTTATCCTCCTTCTGTGGTCTGTGCTAGACTGGATTTGAAAAGACATAAAGCAGTTCTTTGCCATCTGCTGCTGTCCTCAGTTTCTGTCCCTTTCAGTCCTTGGTGCATAAGACAAGGCTTCCTGTCACTGTTTCCCCAGGGAGCAGGGACAAGCGCACTGGTATCCTCTCTGCAGAGGACTGGGCTGTGGTTCCGCCCCTGAGTCAAGCTGTGCAGTTCTGTGTCCATAAGAAACTGGCATGTGGGGTTGTTCCCAGTGTAGGCCAGAGAACTTGGTGTTCAGGTCTCCTCTTCTGTAAGTGCAAGACAAGCGCTCAGCTGAGTTGCTCTTTTCTGTGCCACGGGGTTAAAGTAGTTCCTCTTTGTTTTGCATTTCAGCTGGGTTAGCATGTTTAGCGTCACCTCTGTGGACAAGAAATGCGCAGCCCCCTCTTCCCTGCTCTGGGACAGGTCACAGAATTACAGAATCACAGGTCTTGTTGCCCTGCATCTTTTAAGTAAATGTGGTTCAGGGTTCAGCTGCCTCAGACTGCCTTTGAGCTGGGAAAAGCAAGAGAGCAGCTCTTTGACCATAGAATATACCCGTTTGCCACGTTAAGCGTTTGGCCTGAATTCATGCTCTGGGGAATAAAACCAGCTTGCTTAGTAGGTGGTTTTTTTTTCCTTTTTGCTTGCATCCTGGAGAGAGAGAGAATGGTCCTGCAGCTCAGAAGCTATTCAGCTTGACTTCTGGTGTTCAGTTGTGTCACAAGGACCTGTTAGTTTATCTCCACGATCCTCTTGCCAGTGTCCCATTGTACAGTTCAGTTGTCTGTCGTTCAGAGCAGTAAACAAATTTTTTGTTTGGACAAGGACAGGTGGATTCAGTTCAGAAATGCCCTTTTTGAAATGCAAAGCAGGAGCTATTCCAAATTCCATCTGTGATGAGATTTCCTACTGTCACAGACTTCTTAACCAGAGGAGCTGCTGCCAAGAAATCCAAATCTCAATTTACGTGTAATGGGTTTGTAAAAATAGCTCAGCTGGTTCTGCCTCCCATGGACTGTGAGCTGGGTAAACAGTGCTGCAGATGCATGGAGTGCACTTACCTCCTGGAGGCTCCACTCAGGACATCTTTATTCAGGAAATGTATATTAGAGTTGTGATGTAAACTGCTCAGGAGCCTTCCAGCCGATGAGTCATCTTGGCAGGCAGACGTCCTTGCTGCTGAACCGACATCCTGGCTGCTGCACTGGCCTTTCTAGCTGCTGATTCCTAGCTGTGTTTGTCCCTGGCCCCAGCATGATCTCTGCCATTATTTTGCAGGGGTACTTTTCGATTTGAGAGGCCTGATGGCTCCCACTTTGATGTCCGAATCCCACCCTTTTCTCTGGAAAGCAACAAAGATGAGAAGACCCCCCCCTCCGGCCTTCACTGGTAGAGCAGACCGAGTGCCGAGCCCCACAGAGACCTGTTTGTGTGGTAGACCTTTGCCTCCCCATTACGCTGCAGACAAGAACACGGAGCTTTTAAACATTTTAAACCATTTTTGTTTTAACTGTTGTCTAACGGGGAGGCTTTTTCTGAACTTCGATAGTGGCTGTCTCAGGCTGCTTGTAAACATAAGCTGTGTTACAGTTAAACCCTTCCTTCTGTGGCACCCACTGGGGCTGGAGCTGGAGGGTGTAGATCTGGGCTGCTGCAGAAGACTGGCCCTGTCAGCAGGCCTGGACCCTTTCCAATGTGTTGTGAATTCTCTGCAATGTGAGGTTTCTCTAATAAACTGGCCCTTCCAGTTGCAACCAGTCTTCCTTTATAAACCAAGACCTAGGCTTTGCCTCCAGCTTGCCCCAGCTTGTTGTTTTTTCCCTCGCCCATCTGCAAATCAGAGCCAGCCCAGACTTTTTGCTGCTCCAGAAGGCAGCAGCGAGGCTGTTTTAGGGAGCAGGGATGTGAGCTCAGCCTTCCCCCAACTTCTGGGATTTAGCTGGCGGGTGGCAGGCAGAGCAGCCTGGGAGCTCCACAGCTTGCTGGGCTGTGCCCTGGAGCTGAGAGAAAAGAGTGGAGGGGGAAGGCAGGTTGGCAGGTGGTGCTGAGCATGGGGCTGTGTGGGGGGCTGTGCTGCCATAGTCCAGAAGAACTGGAGGAAAATGACGACTTCTAAGCTGGAGGAAAAGCCAGGGGCTGATCCCTCCTTGCAGAGGAAGCAGGGACCTGTAGGGACCTGCCTTTTCCCTCCGCTGTGGTTTCTCGGTCAGGGTCAGAGCAGCAGCTGCCCTGCCCCTCCCTTTAGTTATGGGTTTCAGCATTGCTGGCAATTGCAACACCTTGTCAATGTTTAACCCCCTTGCTCACCCATCCGTGTGGGGGGTGCTGTGGACCTAATGCTTCCAGTAACAAACAAGAGAGGCTCCTATTCCTGGAGTTGTCCTGGGGCAGCACCAGGCAGAGTGGCTTTTACGGCTGCGAGGTGCCCGTGGGGTGGGTGGTGTGAGGTGCTACTGGGCAGAGTACGGCCGAGGCCACGGCAACAGATGTTCTTGGCTGGATAATGATTGGCAAGAACTGAGGTGACCAGCCCTGCCACAAACAAACAGGGCCGGGATGAAGTGGCACAGGGAGCATGGGAATGTTCTGGGGAGTGTAGTATTAGCTTGATCAGTGTTTGTGGAAGAGAGACGAGGAACTACTGGAGAGAGTCCAGTGGAGGCTCCAAAGATGCTGAGGGGCTGGAGCATCTCTGTGCTGAGAAAAGGCTGAGAGCCCTGGGGCTGTTCAGCTGGAGAAGAGCAGCCTGAGGGGGGAGCTGAGCAATGCTGATCAATGGCTAAAGGGCCCCTGAGGTGCAGGAGGATGGGACCAGACTGTTCAGTGGTGCCCAGTGACAGGGCAATGGGCACAAACTGGAACTCGTCTTCATCTGAACATGAGAAATGTTTTTGGTGTGAGGGTGGTAGAGCCTGGCCCAGGCTGCCCAGAGAGGTTGTGGAGTCTCCTCTGCAGAGATTCCAAACCCACCTGGACAGTGCGCTGCTGGGCCCCCTGCTCTGGGTGACCCAGCTGGAACAGGGGGGTGGCACCAGGTGATCTCCAGAGGTCCCTTCCAACCACCACCACCTTGGGATTCTGTGAAGTGAGCAGACGGGACTCTCGGGGCGGGCTCTTTCCTCACTTGTGTAAATTCCTGTACAAAGAACGACCCAATAAAGCGCTGACGGAACCGCTGTCTCCTGCCTCTCCTTCCCCCAGCCGCGCAGCAGGCGCCCTCCGGTCCCGGCCCCGCCGCCATCTTTGCTCGTACGCGGCACTGCGCACTCCCGGTGTGCCCCGCGAGGCCGGAAGTGACGCAAGCGGAAGCGCTGAGGCAGCGAGGAGGCAGCATGGTGGCGGCGGGGCCCGGGGCTCATCGGCCCGGGCCGCTGAAGCAGCAGAACAAGGCGCACAAGGGCGGGAAGCACAGTGGGACCTCGCAGCGCCGCGCTGGAGGTGAAGCGGGACGGGCTCGGCCGCGTTCCCCGGCGACCCTGCCTACCGCGGCCCGGCTGACCGTTCTCTCCCCGCAGGCCGTGTTTCTGTCAAGGCCCAGCCCCGCCGGCGGCTCCGCGATCTCAACAGGGTGGACCGGCGGCACCAGGCGCTGCAGCTCCGCCGGCAGCGCAAGGAGGCGGTGAGGGCCGCAGTGGAACCCTAACCGGAGCTGGGCCGGTTGGTGGGGGGAGAGCGAGAACCGTGTCGGTTGGGGTCTTTGTGAGGGGGAAGCGGGGAGCGGGAGCGGGGCCGGGGCGGGTCTCGGTGTGGGGGTCGAAACAGTTTGTGTCTTCGCGGGGGGATCAGGAGCTGTGCTAGGGAGAAGGATGGCGACCAGGGTAAGTCCAGTTTAGGACAAGCGGAGCTTTACTGGATCACGCTGAGCATTGGAGGGATCTGGTCTTGAGCTGGGGCGGGCAGGATAGAGACCAGACTGGGGCTGGGGGTTCATGCTTTGCAGTTGTACCCGCAGGTGTTGGCAGAGAAGCGGAGCTTGGGCAGCAGGGACGGCCCCCCACACCTCGTGGTGCTGGTGCCACTGCACAGCAGGGCTGCGGCCCACGACACCCTCTGCTTGCTGCAGAGCCAAGACTCGGCTGTTGTCCATGTGGATGAGGGGAGGGCTGGTGGCTTTGCACTCCTCTGCCCCCGCCTCAAGCAGCGCTGGCGCTTTGTGACAGCACAAGCAGGTGAGGAAACACCATTATTGGTGTGGTCCTTGTCTCCCTACCACTGGCAGTCCCAGTAACAGAGGTGTTTTACGTGCAGGGGACCTTCACACTGTCTTAGACCTCGCAAAGGTTGCTGACTCTCTCCTGTTCCTCCTGGATCCTGCTGATGGCTGGGATAGCTCAGGGGAGCACTGCCTCTCCTGCCTCTTCGCACAGGGGCTCCCCAGTTATGGTGAGTGAGAAGCATTAAGAGCTTCTATCGGGGTATAGTTTGAGTGTGGGGTGCTTGATGGGGATTTACTGTTGCAGTAATTAAAAACTCCACGTGCTAACAGGTGACCAGAGATCTTTGATCACTTTTTCTGAGCATAGAAGGGTTGGGTGAACTCTACTCTGCTGCCTTGTTGTGTTCCTACCCTGGTGGGGGAGTGCTGGAGATAAAAACGGTGTTCTAGGTTTAGGTCTCTTGGGTGTGTAGTGCTACCAGCATTGTAATGGTTACTGGGTGTGCAGGGCAAAGGGATTCAGACATTTCTCAAGTTCAGTTCCTTGTTTTTTATCTCCAAGGTCTCACTTAGTCTCAGAATCTTATCTTTGGAGACTTTAGTTTTCTGAATATTCTTTTGAATGTGAAACTGCCTTTGTACCTTGTGGTGTGAACCTGTTTGGTTATTTGGGTTGTGATATCAGAGTGTTTGCCAGTGTTTGGTAGAAGGGGTATAAGAAGGTTTCCAGTGCAGTCCTGAGCTCTGTTCTCTGCACTGCTTGCTAGCTCTTGCTGTCCCCGGGGGCAATGACTTACCACCTAAGAAGCGGATCGATGTCAGGAAGAAACTTTCCAAAGCCATTGAGAAGCGCTTTCCTGAGGCCAAGCTGTTCCCCCTGAACACAGAGCAGGAGTCCTCGCTGCTGCTGCGGCACCTCGCCACCCAGAAGCAGCGGCACCTCGCTTTTCGGGACAGGCGGGCTCACCTGCTCGCCTACGCTGCGGAGTTTGTGCCCGGTCAGGAGAGTCACTTGGTTGGGACCTTGAAGGTGTCCGGCTTTGTCCGGGGACAGACCCTTGATGTGAACAGCCTGGTGCATATTGTGGGGCATGGAGACTTCCAGATAAGCCAGGTGGATGCCCCCCCTGACCCCCTCTCTTTGAACCCCCGCGTGGTTAAAGGACAGAAGAGGAGTCAGGGCATGGAGGTACAGGTGAGCAGGAGGACAGGGGTTTGCTGGGCCCAGTACAACAGGAAGTTTCTAAGCTTTCGTGAGGAAAATACAACTGGGTGTATGTGGCGAAGGGGAGGGGAAAAGGAGTTGTATCAGAACCAGTATCTGCCACCGAGCTGATGTGATGCACCCACAGCATGGCCTGAATGTTACCTTATGACATAATGAACATGAAACTGAAGGGAGTTTTGCTTCTTACTGACTGCTGCCTTGAGTTATTGTGTGCTCACAGCTGGGAACTCCACTCTTGCCCTTCAGGATGACTCTGTAAATGGTTCTGATGAGATGGAGGAAGATATTAAGGTCCTGATGAAGGCAGATCCGAACAAGCAGGAGTCTTTGCAGTCAGAAGTGGTCCCTGATCCTATGGAAGGGGAGCAGACATGGCCTACTGAAGAAGAGCTGCAAGAAGCAGAGGGTGAGTAGCAGCCACAGTTCTGTACCTTGTTCTTGTCCCTGTTAAGGGGGTTGTTAGAAAGCCTCTGTCACCAAGATGACTGAGAATGGCTGTGAAGAAACATGCCAGTTTGGAGCCCAGGGTTTCCATTCCTGGTCCCGTTACCCAAGTCCCAGGCTGCATGGTTTGCCTGACAGTTAACAGGGTTACGTTTTAGCTGCCTTTTCTGGGCCCTGGTAAATTCTGTGCCAGGAAACAGCAATTCCGGCCTAGAGCTGATAGTGGCTGTCCTGGTTTAAGTGCTGCTGGGGGAAGGAGACCTGTTCCTGTATTAACCACTGGTGGGAATTCTGCAGCTTCTCTGAAGGCAAACAGGAGGGTGGTGAAGGTCCCCAAAGGCACATCCAAGTACCAGGCTGCCTGGATTGTGGATGATGGAGAAGAAGGCAGTGAGAAAGATGATGATGATGAAGATGATGGCATGGATGATGATATGATGGAAGAGGCACTTTCCCAGGTACCTCCAAGAGCTGATCCTGCAGGTGATCTCCAGGGTGTTATTGCATATTCTAGGACAATCCTGTCCTTCTGGCTTGCTCCTCCATGCAGGGGCATGGCACAGAGCCAGGACTTGCCTGGATTTCAAGTGTTAAATCTCTCGTGTACCACATTGCTTCTTAGGCCAGTTAGATACCGAAATGAGGGACTGTGGTGTAGCTTGGTCAGGGCTCACACAGTGAGAGGACATGCAGGGTTTGCAGCGCTGCGTGGATGTCACCAGAGTGGTGTGCTCACAGGGCTTTGTGTTGTCCTGTGTGTCAGGAGGGGGAAAGCAGTGAGGAGGAAGAGGGACCTGCAGAGGAGGAGTGCGAGACCATGACCATTTCTGAGTGCTTGCGGGATGACCAGTATGATGAGAAGGTGGAGGAGGATGAACAGATGCTGGAGAGATACAGACAGGAGAGAATGGATGAAATGTTTCCGGATGAGGTGGACACACCACGTGATGTACCTGCCAGAGTCCGGTAAGAAACAGGATGCTTTGCTGGGAGGTGCCTTTCTGTCTGGTTTGGTGAGACAGGGAAGGAAGCCTGTGATGTCTTAGCCGTGGTGTCTGAACCTGGCTGAAGGACTCTTGTGAAGACTCACTTGTAGGCTCTGAGGCTTCTGGGGATGCACTAGTTGGGGTCAGGGGGTGTATCTGGGCAGCTCCCTGCAGCAGGGACCTGGGAGAGGGAGGAGGATGGCAGAGCCTTGATGCAAGGGGAGGTTGTCTGGAGACTTGGCTGCTGGTTCTCACTCACTCTGCACTGATATTTTTGAGTGAATGTTTGCTTTGCTCTCCATGTCCTCTGAAGGTGTGAGTCCCTATGGACCCCAGAGGTGCTGGCCACACACCTTGATGGGTGAAGTAGTTTGTCTTTCCTGTTATCTTTTCTCTAGGTTCCAGAAGTACAGGGGGCTGAAGAGCTTCCGGACTTCTCCGTGGGATCCCAAAGAGAATCTCCCAAGGGATTACGCCAGGATTTTCCAGTTCCAGGACTTTTCCCGGACCAGAAAGCACCTCTTCCGGCAAATAGAGAAAGAGGAGACAGAAGGCGCCTCGGTAGCTCCCTTTTCTTTTGCTGATCTCTTCCCCCACCATGTTCCCTTGCTCTACATAAGAAAGATTTGTCAGGGAGGTGGTTGGGTGGTTCTTTCAGCCAGCTGGTTCTTAAGATGAAGCCATGATTTCAGGTGATACTGCTTTCCTGAATCTCCTCTCTAACCCAGGGATGTGTTACTTCTGACACTTTTCTGTTGAGAGAAGTATTTACAACCACTCCTCTCTTGGCAGGTTGGCTGGTACATCACACTTCATGTCTGCAATGTCCCTGTCTCAGTGATGGAGAGCTTCAAAGAAGGGAAGCCCCTAGTCCTGTTCTCACTGCTTCCCCACGAACAAAAGGTGACTAAGTACAGCCCTACTGATACCTCATAGGTGCACAGCTCCTCCTCGCCTGGTTTCCTCAGGCTGCACAGCCTGGAGTGGTTCTGGCTGCCGAGGGCTTGGGCTGAAATCTCCCTGCATTGCTCACATTTCCCTTCGGGCAGAGGAGGATGAAGCTGCTGGCGGGTCTGAGCTTGGCTGAGGTGTCTATACTGGTGACCAGTGGTCCTTTGGGAAGCTGTTGGCAAGGACGTTTGTCTCTGCTGCAATGTCCTGTTGCTTTCTGCTCTGCCATTGCTGTCTCTCACCGTGCTGCCTCTTGCAGATGTCAGTGTTGAATTTCCTGGTGCGTCGGCATCCGAGCAACAACGAGCCCGTGAAGGCAAAGGAGGAGCTGATCTTTCACTGTGGGTTCAGGCGCTTCCGAGCATCCCCCCTGTTCTCCCAGCACACCTCAGGTTTGTGAGGGCCTGTTGGGGTGGGCACAGGTATGCCAGGAGGTGGGGTTTCTAGGACAGGAAGCCTGTGATGTCTTAGCCGTGGTGTCTGAACCTGGCTGAAGGACTCTTCTGAAGACTCACTTATAGGCTCTGAGGCTTCCAGGGGAGGCAGTAGTGGGGAGTGGAAGGGCCTGAGCAAGGCCAGCAAGGTGGTAGCCAGCTCCATGCAGTCAGCTGGCAGCAGAGGGGTGTTTGTCCCTCGTGTTTCTAAAGCAGAGAGCCGCTTTGCCAGGCAAGAACATGCTCACTGCGCCTTCCCAGAGCTCTGCAGACTGTTGTTGGCCTGAACTTGATCATTACTCTTCTGTCCTAGCTGATAAACACAAGCTGGAGCGTTTCCTGCGCCCGGATGCTGCCCTGGTGGTGACTGTTTACGCTCCCATCACCTTCCCTCCTGCCTCAGTGCTTCTTTTTAAACAGAGAGGTAATGGTAAGTTGGCAGGTGCTGAGGAGGTGGGGTCTGGGTAACAGGCATTAGCAGGATGTTCCCATGTGCCACTCCCAGGTGTAGCTACCCAGAAAGTGTGATGTGAGAAAGCTGTTTGAGAAGATTAAGGTATTTCCATCCCCATGATCTCTGGCACCTTTGTCTCTGCTATGGGGTTGCTCTAGGCCTGGAACCATTTGAGGAAGGGGGTTGTGTTGGGGAAGGAGGTGATGGAGGCACCTTCTGTGGAGTTGCTTGGTGCGTTAATGACTCTGCCTTGCAGGAATGCACGACCTCATCGCCACGGGTTCTCTGCTTTCTGTGGACCCGGACAGAATCATCATCAAGCGGCTGGTGCTCAGTGGCCATCCTTTCAAGATCTTTACCAAGACGGCTGTTGTGCGATACATGTTCTTCAGCAGAGGTGTGTGGTGGCAACAGGGGGTGGGGAAGCAGAAATCCCACCCCTGTGGGATTGATTGTGTTGTAGGACCATAAAATCATTTTGGCTGGAAGAGACCTTTCAGATCAACTAACCCATGTCCCTCAGCACCACATCTCCATGGCTTTGAAGCCCCTCCAGGGATCATGGGGACTCCACCACTGCCCTGGGCAGCCTGGGCCAGGCCTGGACAGCCCTTCTGGGGAAGAGATTGTTCCTCATGTCCAACCTAAACCTCCCCTGGGGAAACTTGAGGCCATTTCCTCTTGTCCCGTCTCTTCTTCCCTGGGAGCAGAGCGCAACCCCACCTGGTTCCAACCTCCTGTCAGGGAGTTGTAGAGAGTGACAAGGTCTCCCCCGAGCCTCCTTTCCGTCAGGCTGAACAACCCCAGGTCCTTCAGCTGCTCCTCACCACACTTGTGCTCCAGACCCTTCCTCAGCTCTGTTGCCCTTCTCTGGATATGCTGCAGCCCCTCAATGTCCTTCTGGGAGTGAGAGGCCCCAGACTGAATGTGTTTGTGCAGCAAAGCCTGTTTCTTATCTGTCTTTCATGTCTCAATCTCCAGAGGACGTGATGTGGTTTAAGCCAGTGGAGCTGAGGACAAAGTGGGGTCGTAGAGGACACATCAAGGAGCCATTAGGTAAGCTTGATTCAGTGTTTATCTCTGCCATGCTGGGCAGGATCTGATCCTCCTGTCCACAAGAGGCAGCTCATGCCTTCTTCTGCTCTTTGACTAGGGACCCACGGTCACATGAAGTGCCACTTTGATGGGCAGCTAAAGTCCCAGGACACGGTGCTGCTGAACCTCTACAAGCGTGTCTTTCCTAAATGGACTTATGACCCCCATGTCCCGGAGCCCGTGCCGTGGGTGAGGAGCGAGAGTGCGCTGCCCATGCAGGAGGTGGAAATGGAATGAGCCTCCCGCGGGGCTAACGGGGTTTGTGCCTTTGCTCCCTGCATGCCGCTGTCAGCCCCTACGCTGCGAGGACGGCACCGATGTCTTGGATGTCTTACTGCTGGGGTCTGTGCAGGGGTAGCTGTCTCACCAGCTGCTGCTCGGGTACTAGCTCACAGATATTTATTTTAATGGAAAATGTTTTCAAAGCCATCTTAAGTGCCTGTGCCGTGGTGGGCTGGGGAGGCTGTATGCACCCCTCAGCTGGTGAAGCCCCCTGGCACTGTTGTCATTCCTTCATGCCCTGCCACAGAGGTGGGGGCGGGGGGGGTTGCTGGAGCAAGGACAGGGGTTTGCTGGGAATTGATGTCACGGTGAGAAAGAAAAGCGAAGTAGCAGCTGGGGGAGGAATGTGAGCGCAGCTGACCGGAGGCCTGTCCCAGAGCTGGGTGTCTGGGGAGGGGAGAACAGGCAGGGCTTTGTTTGCAGGCCCCCCAGTAGCAATCCCAACCGCCTCCGCTGTAGAGATCAACACCAGCTTCTCCTACCCCTCCACAAAAGCTTTCAAACATTGGGGGATGCTCATCTGCTTTTAGTAGTACACAAACCAGATGGTACAAGTTCAGGGTGAGGATTCCATCGTTTGAGACACTGCTCTGTCCTCATTCTGCTTTCCCAGGGAGGTCTGTGAGCCATGTCAGGGAGCTCAGGTCCACGTTTCCCCCGCACAGCACGATGCAAACATTCTCCACGTCCCGGGGGATGGCCTGGAACTTCTCCGAGAGCACGGCCGCCACCCCCACGCCAGCTGTTGGCTCAATCAGCAGCTTCATCCTTTCCCACACCAACCGTGTGGCTCGCTGCGGGGACAGAGCAGCAGCTGTCATCCCAGCAGCGAGTACCGGCTGCAGAGGGCACCACGTGTGAGTGTCTCTGCAGTGCTCTGGGAAGGGGGAGCAGAGCTCCTGCCAGCCCTTTCCAGCTGCAGAGGGCAGGGGTGCTGTGCAGCTGCGGTGGTGCACAGCCCTGGGAGACTGGAGGGGCAGAGGGGGTTGGAGGCAGCTGCTGGCTGGTAGCTAAGGTGAGAACGGAGCCAGGAATGTTTACCTTGATTTCTTCCTCTGAGACTGTCACGACATCATCAACCCAATCCCTGATGATGGGCCATGTGTTTGGTCCTATGCTGGTTTTAACTGCATCTGCGATGGTCTCTGGTGGGTGACGATTGGGGGTCAGTTCCCCCCTTACCTTGGACTGGTAACAGTCATCTGCGTTGCACGGCTCAGCAGCGAACACTTTTACATATGGTCTCAAAGCCTGGGGAGAGCAGGGGGGCCAAGCAGGCCCTGCTGTTGGCACTGTGCAGACCCCCGAGATTCTCGCAGGAGGGTCTCCCTGTTTCTAAAGCTACTGCCTGTCTTGGCAGTTTTGCCCTTCCCAGGGGGAGATGCAGCCACCGCTTCCCAGAGGAGCTGTTGCCTACCTTGACAGCAACTGCTATTCCTGCAACCATTCCTCCACCTCCAACGGGAACCACCACTGCATTTACCTCGGGCACCTGTGCAGAAAGGAAGCAGAAGTGCTGCTGGCACTTTGGGTACCTCATTCTGCTGCACCCCTGCCTATGAGGTGCAGATCCCTGGATGGGATCTGGGCCACGGGCTTCCCTCACCTGCTCCAGCACCTCCAGGCCAATTGTGCCTTGTCCTGCAATCACCGCCAGCTCCTGGTTGGGGTGCACCATGACTCCTCCTGTCTCCTGCACTACCCGAGATGCTGTCTTAGCTCTGGACTAAGGGAAAGCGCAGATGGTCACCTCTTGGTCAGGCTGGACCGGGTCCCTGATCACTCTCTTCCCTCTCTCTTACCTCGTCACTGGGCTCACATGGCACCAGTGTGGCACCGTAGGCGTGGATGGCAGCTTGCTTACAGTGGGGGGCTGTCCGTGGCACCACGACATAGGCAGGAATCCCTGCGTGACAAAAGAGGAGACAAATCCAACAGCCAAAAAGCCTCAAGCAGCCGGTTTGTGCTCCAGGAGAGGGCTGTGCCTCGCCTGTGACAGGAGAGGGACATCCCTGCTTATCTCTGGGGGTGCCTGGAGCTGCCTCTGCCCAGGAACCAGCGCTGCATTTGCCCCTCGCTCCGTACCCGGCTGCTCCGCACGCCGGGACCGGGCTGCGCCGTTACCTTCGGCCCGGGCAGCGCAGGCCAGCGCCAGCCCGTGGTTCCCGCTGCTGTGCGTCACCACGGCCCGGGGCAGCCCCACTCCGGCGCGCTCGCTTTCCTCAAGGAGGCTCCTGACGGCGTTCAGGGCCCCCCGGATCTGGAAGGAGAGCGCAGCCCCCGCGGCGGTGCCGCTGTCGCCCCGAGGCCGGCCGGGGAACGCGCAACGCCAACGCCGCCGCCGTCCCCGCGCACCTTGAAGGAGCCGGTTTTCTGGAAGAGCTCGCACTTGAAGAACAGCCGGCGGCCGGCCAGCCGGTCCAAGCTCCCGCAGGTGAGCACCGGCGTGCGGGCCAACCGGCCGCGCAGCCGCCGCTCTGCCGCCCGCACATCAGCCAGCACCGGGGGAAGCGGCGCCGCCATCTTGCCCAGGCGGCGGGCGCGTGCGCGCGGCTGTGCGTTTTGGCCCCGCGCGGCCGCCGTCCGCGCGCCCGGCCCCTCCTGGCGGAGGGAAGATGGCGGAGGGGCTGGAGCGGGGGCTGGAGCTGGAGCGCGTCCGCGTCTCGGCCGCCGAGCTGCGGGACATGGTGGCGGCGCAGGCCCGAGCTGCGGCCGGCGGCGGGCGAGGTGAGGGGGTGGCGGGGATCGGCGGGGGCGAGGTGGTGGTGGTGAGTTGGGAGCCGCTGCTTTGGGCCTTCCCCCACCCGCTTCCCCTCAGCGGCACCTGCCCGGGGGCGGGCCGGGGCAGGGCCGCCACCCCGCTGGGCCCGCGTCACCCCGGACACGGCTGTCTCCGGGGTGAGGGCAAACAAACACCGGCTCGCAGGCTACAGCGGCCGTTGGGAGGCTGCGGGGCTCCCGCGGAGAGCAACGGCAGCCGGCGCGGCTTTGCCCCGCGGTCAAGTCGGTCCCTGTCCCCTCGGGGACCTCTCTGTCGCCTCTGGGGCTCGGTCTCTGGTAGCGGTGGTTTTCCCGTGGCTGAGGTTTGGTGGTACGGGCTGGTGGAAGTTACTGACAGGAGGAAGAAGTTGAGGAAATGCAGCGTGTAACAGCCCGGCTTTGGTAAAATGTTAATGGTGCGCTGTCGGGGCTGGGTTCTCTAAATGCGTGAATGTACTACTCTGTAACTACAGAGAGGACAGAAACGTTACTGAGTTGTGAGCAAGGGGGAAGAATGGATCTTTGGCTCAAAACGATCTGTTTGCAGAGCAGGAGGCTGTTGTAAAAGGCAGCACCTGCAGCCAGAAAGGCTCCAGCACCAACTGCTGCTGAAACCTGCAATGCTAAAACTCATACTCGTGTATTTGTGCTTGAGCCTTGTACTGTGTCTTATCTGCCTCTTTCTTAGCTTGTTGTTGGTGCTTTGAGGCACTATGTGATTTGGGATGTGTTTTGTAAGCGACTCAGGCAGAGGATTTGGCCAGCTCTGTTATAATTTCTCATTTTCCACACTTAATCTGTGATTTCCTGTAAAACCTTGACATACATTTTCAGATCTCTTTTGGCCCTGCTCTGAGGGTGGTAAGCTCTTAAAGCTTCTCCTTGAATATTTGTCATGATTTTTTTTGTTGTTTGTTTTGTTCTGTTTTGTTTGTTTGCTTGTTTGTTTGTTTGTTCCTGGCTGGTTTGTGGTGGGACTAACCTTCTTTTGTCCGTCTTTTCACAGAAAACATCAAGGAAGTGAAGGAACCGAGGCATCGCAAGGACAACAGGCGCCCAGACCTGGAGATTTATAAGCCTGGCCTCTCCCGACTGAGGAGCAAACTTGTGCCACCAAACCACGAGGCCTTGGAGAATGAGAGGAGCCGAGCTGAGGAGAGCAAGGAGGAGAGTGCCAGTGACATGGGCACTTTGGAAGGAGGGGCTCCAGTCTTGAAGGATGTCAGCAAAGGTGATGGCCCTAAGCAGAATCCTTTGGGGGAAAATGAGGAGACAGAGGCTAAAGGTGGTCTTCAGAGCAGGGAAAGTTTGTCCAAGCAGCCTGGCCCCGATGAGTGGTGTCCTAAGACCACCAGGAGAACTAAGAAGCCAGACCAGCAGATCTACCAGCCTGGGAAACGCCTGCATTTGGCTGCTAAAGAACCGTCCCTGCGGTCACCTGCTGAGGAAGTCACCACTAAGATGGAGCAGCTAAAAGTTGAGAGAGATGAAGAGACTGAGAAAAGTACTGGAAAAGATAATAACAGGAGAACCAAATCAGGCAAGGAGGATAGAGAGGCTAGCCAGGCAGGGGAGGGGGTGAAAATCTCAAGGGCTGAAAAAGGAAGACAAACAGAGCGAAGCAACAGGACAAGGAGAGCAAGCGAGGAGGTGATGCAGGGGAAGCTGGGCTCTACCAAACGCTACTCCCGCTCTGACAAGCGGCGGAGCCGGTACCGCACCTGCAGCACCAGCTCGGCTGGAAGCAACACCAGCCTAGATGGAGCCCCGCTCGGGGACAGGGTGGAGAGGAGGCAGGAGCGTGCCAGAGAAAGACTCCGTCCTAGGAAGCAGCTCTCTGCCTCCTCCACCGACTCCTTGGATGACGACAGAATCGACGAGGTGGAAGCCTATGTTTCCAGCAGGAGTTTGGACAAGAAAAAGCGTTCAGAGCAGAGTCGAGCTTCAAGGAGCGAGAGCGAACGAAGCAGCAATGGCAGGGAGGTCAAGGGACCTTTTCGAGTCACATTTGACAGCAAGACTATGAACAGGGACATTATTCTGGCAGATACAGATAAAAAAAAGCCCTTGAAGGCATTTGTTAGCTGTAATGACTCAGAGGCTGTGGGGTTGAGGAGCCGGAGCAGAGAGCCCCAAGGGAGAGGCCGTGGGATTCTGTTCCTGCCTGCCAACACGGACCTCTCTGCCAGCACAGCTGGCTCCACCGAACCCAGTCACCCTGGGCCCCGGCTCCTGCTCAGCGGGGTTGGGAGCAAAGGTCTCCGCAGCAGGGGCCGAGGTGGCACCGCTCGCAGGCTCTGGGACCCAAATAACCCGGACCAAAAACCTGCCCTGAAGAGCCAAACTGCTCAGCTTCACTTTCTAGACACGGACGATGAAGTAAGCCCCACCTCCTGGGGGGAAGCCCGCCAAGCCCAGACATCCTACTATAAGTTCCAAAACTCTGACAACCCCTATTACTACCCCCGGGCCTCCGGTCAAGGCCCCCAGTATCCTTATGGTGGGTACTCCCTGCAGTATCCTATGGGTCCAAGCAACGGTGTGTACCCAGGAGCCTATTACCCCGGGTATCCTGGCCAGGCAGGGCAGTACGTGTGCGGCCCGCTCCCCCCGGCTCCCCTCAGTCCTGAGATGGAGCAGCAGATGCGGAACATGCAGCAGCAGGAGCTCAGCAAACTCCTCCGTGAGGCTGGGAACCAGGAGCAGCAGCTCAGCAATCTGCTTTCCAGAGACCGCATCAGCCCGGAGGGACTGGAGAAGATGGCCCAGCTGAGGTTTGTGGCTGTGCTGTAGAAGGTGGGGTGTGACCCAGGCATTTCCATGGTGAACTACCAGAGAATCCTGAGAGTGGTGTCTCCTGGTATACTGGAGATGTCAGTGTCTCCGAGACTGGGAGATGGGGCAGTGGCTTGCTGGATGTTGATGTGCTGGGTCTGTTTGTCACATGCCAGCGGTGTGCGTGGCTATCGGAAAGAAACTGTGGGTTCAAGATAACATTTGCCTGGGCTGGGAGCTAAGCCATGGTTGTGGAATGCCTTGCCTGTGTCTCAGGGATGTGCAGGAGCAGGACAAACACCCCGCTTTGTGTGGCTCTGGGGTCCTTCTTGCTCTTGGTGGAGTTGATCTCTCTCGGTTCAAGTGCTCTCGTGCTTTCAGTATTTGCTGGCAGACCTCTGCTTTCCTACCTGTCCTCAGTTATCTGCTGTCTGATTTGCATCACGGGCTTCAGGGGTAGCGACTGTTGGCTTGTGCTTGCAAAGTGTTGCTTGGGCTCCTGGTGCTGTTTGACAGTGAGAGCACCTTTCAATCACTGGGTGGCTTTGCTCTTAACACCATTCAATGCTGTGACGTGGCAGTCCAGTGAGAGTAGTCTGGTGATGCCAGCTAGTGAGAGGGAAGTGACACTGGTGCTCTGGAGGGTAGCTAATGTGGCTGTAGCAAGTTTCTACTTGGAATTTTTCATGGTTACTTGTGATCTCTGTGTCTCTGGGCCTTCTCTGGAGACTTATTTTCAGAGCTGACTGGCAGTAAATCCAGCAGGTGGGCTCATTTCAGGGCTGCTTCTGAGGTTTGGGGACTTGTGCTATAGACCTCGTGGTCTATATATCTGCACTTGAAGCAGCACTGGAGGTTTTGGGTCTTCCTCGAGGTGTCAAGTTCACTCAGAGCTGTGAGGAAAGATGGTGCAGTGCTGCTGTGGCCCATGTGAAGCCCACCCTGCCCTGTGAGCATCTCTCCATCTCACTTTGTCTCCTGCCAGCCTGTCTGGGGAGCTGTGTTGGGTCTCTTGGATGCAAGTGCTGCTTCTCAAACATCCATCTGCAGCAATGTCTGAATTCTCTTGGTTGGTGTTTGTGCTGTCCAGGCATCTGTGTGCGGGGTTTGGGTACTGCCTGGGCCAGGGCAGCAGAACCATGCTTGGTGCTCTGCACAGGAACCCTCCAGCATCCTTCTCTTACTCCATCGGGCTCTTTTAGACTTGGCCATATGGCTTTGCCATCCATGCTGCTCTACTGTTTTCTGTCAGGGTCAAAGCATTAGGAAGGATAAGGCTGCAGCTGAGGATCCCCTTTACCCTAAACTTGCCCCACGTATTGCATAGCTGTTTCTAGCTTGAAAGTATTGTATTAAATTTGGGGGAGAATTCTCCAGCATCTGGGCGAGGCCATAGGTTGCTGGTGAGGGGAACGTGATTTCTGGGACTCCAGGGCTTTACTTCCTTTGGGTGTGATGTTCCCAACTCTCCTCCATTTTGGAGGAAATGGGGTCTCTGTTTCTGCAGGGCTGGGATGTTGTATTGACCCCTGATTGTATTTCCCTGTAGAGTGGAGATGCTGCAGCTGTATGAACGATGCATCCTGATGGATATTGAGTTCTCTGATACCCAGAACGTGGACCAGCTGCTGTGGAAGAACGCGTTCTACCAGGTGATCGAGAAATTCCGACAACTTCTCAAGGACCCTCAGGGGGAAAACGCCCATGAAATCCGGAACAAACTGCTTCAACTTCTAGATGAGGTAACAAGAGAGAAACAGCCGCAAACTCCACTAAACCTTTGGGTGGGACTGGCTAGTGTTCAGAATGGGATGGTGTAACTGGACAACTAGCCTTCTTGATCCTATTACACCACCCTTGTGCAAGGAGAATGCTCAGATGGATTATAGTTTAATGTGGCAGGTGTAGGTCCAGGCAGACATTTGTTATCATTTAAACCAGGCTTGTTTTGGTGTGTTTTATGTTAATTAGAAATTGATTTAAGTTATAGCGAAATTAAATTGACAATTAGGAAAAAATGTCTTCCCCACAGGTCTGTCCAGGCCTGGCCCAGGCTGCCCAGGGCAGTGGTGGAGTCCCCAGCCCTGGAGGGGTTTCAAAGCTGTGGAGATGTGGTGCTGAGGGACGTGGTTTAGTGGTGCCCTGGCAGCGCTGTGTTAGAGGTTGGACTTGAAGATCTAAGAGGTCTCTTCCAACCAAAGCAATACTATGATTCTTTCTTTATTAAATTTGCTTAAAAGTTGTTCTGCTAAACTGTGCAGCTCCGTTTACTCTCTGTAGAAGGTAGGCTGGCAGATCCGAGAGGATGTGTTGTATAGAATTAGTCCGGTGGGAAAGAACTGCTGGAGAGCTTTAGTCCAACCTCCTGCTCAAAGCAGGACTCCTCAAACGCTAGATGAGGTCAGTCTTGATTTTGTCTAACTCAATCTTGAAAACCTCTGAGGTTGGAGATCACCTAACCTTGTTTTCTGAAGAGAAACAACCCAAACTTCAGGGAGAGGGACCTCCTTTCTTGCACGTGGCAGGGATGGTGTGGTGATTTTGTGCTGTAATGTTCAAGTATGTGTTTGTCTTGCAGGGCACTTCATTTTTTGATGGCCTGCTCCAAAAGCTGCAGGTGTCATACCAGTTCAAGGTGGAGGACTATATGGACGGGATGGCCATCCGCAGTAAGCCCCTGAGGAAAATGGTAGGTTGTCTTCCTCCTGGAGACTTTTTATCCTGTTAGTCTGCTCAATTCAGTGCCAAGAGGTAGGCAGCTGTACTCTGAGCAGATGTCAGTAAGTTTTTGGGGTATTGTTCTCTTGCTGCTAGAGAATTTGGTGAACCAGCTCTGGTACATTAACTTTTCTTAGCTTCCTTTGTAAATAAGAACTTTTTTGTACCAGGTCTGGGACTGGGACTAATAAAGAGAAAGAAGTGTCTGAAGGTGGTACCCTGGCTTTGCCTTAGATACTGAACATCTCTTTTTTTTCTCTCTGTGGAATTGAGAATACTGAACAAAGCAAGTGAGCAGTGGTGCTGCCTCCTTGGCACTTGGCAGCGTATTGCCCCGAGCTGGGAGTGCAGGTGTGAGGGGCAGCTGGGAAAGGATATTTTAGTCCAGCTCCGTTCCCAGAGAGATGTTCTTGTCCAACAGCTGTCCTCAAATTGGTCACAGACTGAACAACTCTCCTGGAGACAGATGGGACATTGTTGTAAAAGAGGAGGTGTTCAGGGGATTGGCTTGCCCCTACAAATGCTGAACCAGTGCCAAGGAGCCTTGTCATTTCATTCTGCTGCCCTTTTCTGAGACCTTCAGTGTGTCAGCAACCTCCTCTTAGCTCTCTCTAGTCCCCGTGTGCTCCTGGGTCTGCAGGTGAGTCAGGGCTGCTCTGGTCCCGCGTCACATCCTGAATGCTTCTTTCCAGGTGAAGTACGCGCTGATCAGCGCTCAGAGGTGTATGATTTGTCAAGGGGACATTTGCCGGTACAGAGAACAAGCGAATGACACCGCAAACTACGGGAAGGCACGCAGGTATTGTGTTCTCCACTGCGGTGCTGGGCGCAGCTTCCTCTGCCTGAAAGGGATGTATCTCGCTTCGTGCTTAAACTTGCCTCTGGCCAAAGAAGTCTTTCCACACCTCTTTATTTTATTGCAGTTCTGTGAGGCTGAAAGATGTAGCCTGGGCCGGTTTGCTGTCCTCGAGAGCAAAGCAACGGGTCCAGTCATGCTCCAGCCAGCTCATGTGGAAGTTGTGCTGGTCCAGCAGCAGGGAGGGTTTATGTTGTTGAGAATGGCTGCTGTATTTTCTGGTAGCTTTTAAGCTAGGAGAGGCTCCCACATGTCCTTTTGTTCTGACTGCATCAGGAGTTACTGACACTCTTTCCTTCCTGTCACTCATTCCTTCCTGTCACTCTTGTTGGCTTTTTTTTTGGTAGGGGTGTAGGTGAGCCCAGTGTGGGGGATAGAGCCCTGAAATCTGTGGAGGTTTTGAGAACAGGGAAGGGAAAGGTGCTGATTTTGGAGTCTGTGGACATCATGGAGTATGCTGATGTCTCAGGGAGGCTGGGGGGAATGTAGCGACTTCATGATGTATCTGAAGAGTGGATGGATTTGTCTGTCATGATGTAAACTGGAGAGTGGATAATACAATTGAGGGGAAATAAAGAGTATGGAGGGATGTGTGGACTGCCACTGAGGGGATGCTGCTTCTCTTGGGATGATTAAGTATCTTGAAAATATGGGAAACAAGTTTAGGAACATGGAGGGTTTGGAAGTAAGGAGATTAAGAGAAATGTTCATAGACCAGTTTGGATTGGAAGGGACCTTTCAAGCTCATCCAGTCCCGCACTGAGCGGGGACATCTGCAACCAGAGCAGGTTGCTCAAAGCCCCGGCCAACCTCACCTGGGAGGGTTCCAGGGACAGGGTAGCGACCACGTCTCTGGGCACCCTGGGCCAGGGGCTCACCACCTTCAGTGTAAAAAAAAATTCTTCATTCTCTCCTGTCTAAATCTCCCTATTTTAGTTTCAAAACATCACTCCTGTCCTGTCACAACAGGCCCTGCTAAAAAGTCTGTCCCTGTATTTCTGACAGGTCCCTGTAAGTACTGAAAGGCTGCAAGAAGGTGTCCCTGGAGCCTTCTCTTCTTCAGGCTGAAAATGTTCTGTGAAGAGCCTGTTCTTGTGCCTCAGGCTACCCGGGGCACAGCACTTGCTGAGTCTGGCTAAATGCTCATCTTCAGGATGAGCCAAGCACGTTTTCTTCTGCAGCTTTACCTGCCACTTTCTCTCGCCCTGTGCCCCAGCTGCCAGCTCCTTGCCCAGCGCAGGCTTGTTGCCTGTGCACACGCTCACAGGCAGAGGGCACTTGTGCTAAGGGCCTGTTCCCTGCAGGGCTGCCAGGGCTGCAACCTTAACAGCAAGGAAGGCAACCTGATGTCATTTCGGTAAACCTTTCTCTCTGATTCTTCCCTTCCTCAGCTGGTACCTGAAGGCTCAGCAAATCGCTCCCAAAAACGGCCGCCCATACAACCAGCTGGCGCTTCTGGCCATCTACACGGTAAGATGCTCCTCATGCAAGGGTGGAGCAAGTGTAGGGAGAGCCTCTGGGATGGCTGTGAGATTCCATCTGCTGGAGAAAGGCATTGCTTAGGGCAGTGCTCCCAGATGTTGGTTTTTTTTAAAAAAGAAAAAAGCTGATGGCAGGATGTGCAGTGTGGATTCCAGCTGCTGCGGCTTCAGGCAGCTTTGTTAGATACACGCTATTCCCTCAGGGTATCAGCATTCTGGGGACTGTTCGTGGGCTGTTGAGAGTGCAAATGTTTTAAAAGGGGGTTGTGTTTAAGGTTTTGCATGAGACTTTTGTTCTTAAGACCGTGCTGTAGTGAGGATGCTGTTTTCCTTGGCTGTGTCTTCACTGCACCTGTGGGCACTGGTCTGAGTGACATCCACACACAACTTTCTTAGGTTTTAGTTTTGCTGAAGTTATGAAGGAAAACATAGTTTGAGGAAGATGTGACAGTAGATAATGGAAGAATCAGGCTGGGACACACAGGCTGGTAGAGATCCACCCATTTGCAACGCTGAAAGATGCTGGTTTAAAGCAGAACTGGAGGGTTCAGCAGCACGTTTCCTTCATGGCTGGGAATGATCTTTCCAACTCCCAATGTGGGGCTTGAAGCAGCAAAGTATCCCATGCTTTGTGGTGGTTTGTAAAGCCAGCGGCATGTGGGCAAACCCCTAAAGGACTGTGTGGCTTGGTAGCATAAAGATGTGGGGAGTGCCTTCTCACAGTGGCCAGCCTGTGGGAGCAAAGCTGCTGAGAAGTTGCTCAAACGTGAGGGGATTAGCCCAGTCAGTGGCAGGCTGAAATGAGGGTATCCCACCCAACCACTGTCAGGAGTCTGGCAAACCTTCTGGTCTTCCTGGGCCTCTGCTCTTTGTAAAACTCACATGGAGTCAGTTCCATATTCATAGTAACGTTGCAAAGAGTTATTTTCTGAAGAGCTGGAATTCAGCATTTATACCTTTGCCCTTTACCACAGTGTTTGGTGGGAGACTGTTCTGTGTGAGCCTCTGGGCTGATGGCTTCTGCAGGAGCCTTGGGAAGAGACTAAGTGAGTCCACGGGCTGTGGTGTCACCTGCACTCCCTAACCCTGCCATTGGGCTTCTGGGGGTGGTTGTAGGTATCTGTGCGTGTGGATGGAGAGTTCAAGGTCCTATTTATCATAGTATTGGTTGGCATGTCTGTCTGTCCCAGGCAGCATTGAGAAACAGGGAAGGTGAAGTAGATGGGAGCTTGGCTCCGAATGCCCCAGGGTGAGTGGCAACTCTGAGCTTGGTTGTGTTTTTGCAGAGGAGAAAGCTGGATGCTGTCTACTATTACATGCGCAGCCTGGCTGCTAGCAACCCCATCCTCACAGCCAAGGAGAGCCTCATGAGTCTGTTTGAAGAGACCAAACGCAAGGTGAGTCTTGGAGCTGGGCTGCAGGATGCTGCAGCTGCCCCTGCTGACTGTCCTGCGCTGGAGAGCTGTGATCCAGAGAGGAGGGTGATTGATGGTGGATTTTGGACTTAGTCACCACTTACCTGCTTTGAAGAAATTCCACACTGGGAGTCAGGTGAGAGAGGCAGCCTTCAGAATGATGGTGTCGTTTCTGCCTCTCCTCAGACTGCTCTTGGGGTTGTTTTGGCAGCTGAGTCTTTTAATTTTTGGGTCACACACTGTAAAACAGCCAAGCTCAGCAAGTGCTGTAGGTTGCTGTGGTTTGCAGCATGATCACTGCCTTGTCCCAGAAGTGCCCCACACCTGTGGGGCTGGGGAAAGAAAGGCTGCAGTTCCTTTGTGCCTCGGAGGGTCACCCCAAGTCAGAGATATAGCACCCAGGCTGTCACACACTTCTAGGACTGGACAGAGCTTTGCTTGTCCTGGGGCAGTTGGAGTTGAAAACTTCTCACCTGCACTGTCCTGTGGTGTCAGAAATGAAATTCTGGACCTGTCAACAAGTTATTGTGGTTCTGAAGTGGGGGGGAGGGGGGAGGAAGGGCTGATTTCTCCCTGTAAGTGAAATGATAGACTTCCCCTGAACTTTGATCCCTGGGTGACCTGAATTTGTTTGGCCAGGCTGAGCAGATGGAGCAGAGGAAACACCAGGTGCTGGATCTGAGCCCCAGCCGCCGAGGGAAGGGCAAGAAGTCCATGTTGCGACAAGTTGGAGATGATGCCACGCGGCTGGAGATCTGGATCCATCCCTCCCACCCCCGCTCGTCACAGGGCCACGAGTCCGGCAGGGATTCTGAGCAGGACAATGGTCTTGGGAACCTCAGCCCCAGCGACGTGAGTACTGCAGGAGGCAGCAGTTGTCTTTGGTGTCATGTGTTTGGAATGCAGCGGAATGACACTGGATCTGTTTTGCTTTCCTGTTGCTAAATTTTCCAGTGTTTTGGCTTCCCCTATGGGAGCTGTGCCTGGGTCAGGCTGAGGAGCTGGTGACCTCGTGCCTCTCATGTTTAAGGCATGTTGTTACCATCCAGTTCTTGGCAGCATGTGCTGGCGTGGCTGAGCTGGAATAGGAGAGGCACAAACAGAAGATGCTGTAAAGCCTCTGACTTGGGTGAGGTTGCCGGTGGAAAATGAGGTCAGATGCTGAAGACCAGGGTTAACAGTGACCCTGTAAGTTCTGAGGCTTGTTCTGGAAGTGGGTCACCTGCCCTAACACCAGATGATAAGAGGTTTGCACTGAGAATGTGAAAACCGGGTTTAATTTCCAGTATAGGTGTTATGTTTGCATTACTTGCTGTCCTGAGAGGCCAGACTAGGGCCTTGTTTTTTCCCTGAGGTTTAATAAATAACTGACTAACGGGATCTCTCCTCGGTCTCATACCTTGCAAGAGGAGCCTGAGTGAACTCTGAGCAGCCCAGGAATGCGGGCAAAGGCAGCGGTGGTTGGGAGCTCATCCTCTAGGAATCCTTGCTCTGCTTTGGCACATGCGGCTCGCAAGAGAACTTGCCAGGGAGCTCTGGGCTGCCTGTCCTAAAATGGCTGTTAAGGATGTGAGTTTAGCAGAACTGGGAAGACCTTCTTCACATACTGCAGGGCCTGGAGCTTCTCGGATACGATTGCACTTTTAGAACTAGTTGGTGACTTCAGCTGGGTGGAACTGTGGTGAAGTCTTGGAGCTTTGAAAGATAAGCTCTGGCACGTAGCTGCAGCATTTTTAAGACCTTACTGTCCTTTGGTTGTTTTCCATTTCCTCACCTTCTCTCGTGAAGACCTTTGCTTCCTCAGCACCATTGAAGGGAACGTGACAAACTGTAGCCTCTCCATAAATCACTGATGAAGATTCTTTGACATAAGATGCTGTGAGTGTTTTTGAGGCGTTAGGGGTGTCTCTTTAGCGGCGCTTCCATTACACTTGTTCGCATGATAAGCAAAGGGGGGGACAGCAATGTCTTGTTTACAACGCAGCGCTGTTTGCTAGAGCCTGCCTTGGTCTGTTCAGTGTGGGGCTGTGCTCTCTGAATGCAGGTTGCAGCCAATGCCCGTGCAGATTGTGTGTTCGATTATTACCATGAGTCTTGATTTTTTCATCTGTTTGAAATACTGTCTCGTTGAAAGCACAAGCTGTCTGAGCGTGGAGAAGCCACGTGATCAGAAATATAATCAGAGAATCCCAGAGTGGTGGGGGTTGGAAGGGATCTCTGGAGATCACCTGGTGCGACCCCCCTGCTCCAGCTGGGTCACCCAGAGCAGGGGGCCCAGGATTGCAGGGTCCAGGTGGGTTTGGAATCTCTGCAGAGAAGGAGACTCCACAACCTCTCTGGGCAGCCTGGTCCAGGTTCTGCCACTCTTACAGCAAAGAATCTTTTTTTCTCATGTTCAGATGGAACCTCCTGGGTTCCAGTTTGTGCCTGTTGCCCCTTGTCCTGTCAGTGGGCACCGCTGAAAAGAGTCTGTTCCCATCCTCTTGCCTTCCACCCTTTAGCTCTTGATCAACATTGATCAGACCCCCTCTCAGGGTGCTCTTCTCCAGCCTCAAGGCTTTCTGCCTTTCCTTGGCACAGAGATGCTCCATTCCCTTCCATCATCTTTGTAGCCTCCACTGAACTGTCTCCAGTAGCTCCTTGTCTCTCTTGAACTGGGGAACCCATCACTGGACACTTTTCTCCAGAGGTGGCCTCACTGGGGTAAAGTAGAAGGGGAGGAGAACCTCCCTTGACCTTCTGGCCATAGTCTTCTGAATGCATTCCAGTGGCAAAAGGGCAGGGGGAACTGAGGGCCCAAGTTTGGGTGCTGCTGGCTTTGTCAGCCAACTCCAGTTGTGTTGGCACAACTGCTTGTGGGGCTGTCCCATAGCCGTGTCACCAAACAGACCTGGATTGAAAAATGACCAGGTGAAAAGGAGACCTTAAAGCTGTGTCACTGACAGAGCCCCTGAGCTGTGAAGCTGTGGGCTGGATAAAGACAGCAGCTCTTCGGGAAGCTCTGAACTCCTCATTCCTTGAATCTATAGCCTCTTACCCTCTTCCTCAATGCATCTCTGTGGTTTGCAGCTCCTTTTCTGGGAAGGAGTGGAGCCGAGTGGGTGTTGCCACTGTGTGGCACTGTTTGGCCTTGGAAGGGGCCCTGCTGCACCAGGAGCATCTCTCTTGCCCTGGCAGCACCTCTGCCCCACATCTCCCAGCCTGGCAGAAGGGAACAGCTCTTCTCCCAGGGGATGTGTGCCAGGACTCACTTGTCATTTGGGGGAAATGTGTCTAAATGTGTCATTGCCTCCTTGATCCTTCCTTGCCAACTTTAGCCCTTGAAAAGGCTGAGGCAAGTGGTGTTCTTTTGTTTGCACTGACAGCTGTGCTTTGCAGGTAGCCCCTCAGGCATCAGTCTTTATGGCAACTGTTCCTGGGCCTTTTACGGGGTAGAATGGGAAAGCTTTCAGCTTCCAGAAGCAGATACATACTTACTGCAAGTGTAGACCTTAATAGCTCTGGACCCGTACTGGGCAGAACTGCAGGAGAGAGGTTCCTTGCACCCTTCAAATGGAGGCTGTTGCTTCAAATCTGGCCCAAGTCAAAGGTGATGGGTGTTTTTACTGTGGAGACACTGTTTCACAAGTGGCAAATAATTTGGGATCTTTTCTGTCATCAGTGATGGCTTGCTTTGTTGGGCAAGTGATTAGATGCCAGTCCTGTGACCTGGCATGCTCAGCAGGGAGATGCTGAACAGTTACTCTCCCAGGACTTGCTGATGTGCGTGGTCCCTGTCAGCGAGCAGAGAGTCTGCTCAGCACACACTTGCTTGTCTCTTCTTAGTGCTGTCTTTATTTTTCCTTATGCAGCCCTAGACAAAGACAGAACCATCATTACTTTATTTCAGGGTCGGGACCCAAATGAATGGAGTTAGCAAAGTGTGGTGGCCAGTCCTCAGAAGGGCAGTTCACGCTGCAGCCGCTGCTGTGACAACAGAAGGTGGGGTGGGGAGGTGGCAGTTTGCCTTGGCACTGTGTGTTTAGGTAGGGACTTGGCATAGCTGCTGCTTTTGCAGTTTGCTGCAGCATCTTTCCAAGGAAGATGCAGAACTGGAATAATGTACTGTCCGTACTGATGGGCACACACCTCTGTTCCCTTCCTCAGGCACGGGATTTGGCACTGCTGCTGTGGAGGGTGGGATGGTTTCAGAGAAAGCTGAAGAAGTGTTTGGGTTGCAGCCTGTCTGGTTTGTGCTTAGACTTTTATCTGTTATGCCCTCAGCCTTTTGGGGTTTCATTCTGTGCATGGCTGTTCTCTGTGGTCTCTTGTACGTTGGAAGTTTCTAAGAGTGCAGTGGTAGGAGAGTCCAGGCTGACTCAGTGCCCTGCTGACCTGACAATATCAGGTCACTTTGTATGGGATTCCAATAAGAAATGGAAAAAAAAGGAGCCTGAACCAATGAGCAGTTGTGTTGCTTTTTTAAAAAACAGCTGGGCAGGGCAAAGTGAGCTGAAGAGCTGATTCTTTGCCACTTCTTCTCTGTCCCTGGTTTCGTTTGCCATGGGTCTGTATTGATCTTAGAGCTGATAGTACTGTACGCAGCTTACTGTGCAGACTGTGAATTGGTAAAGTAAATATGACAAGTGTGCTGTCAGTCTCCTGAGAAAGTGTTAATATTGCACTGAGTTTGAGATTTTAATCACTCCTGTCAGGAAATGCTGAGTTAAGGTTCCCACAGTTGCTCTTGCCTGCTGCTTGTGCTCTGCAGTAGGCACTTCCTTGTGCTATCATGCAGTGAGCACACGCTAATAAAGATTACTCCATAGCTGCAGCTAAGATTAGGGAAGAGAGGTTTTCCCTTGGCAGGACAGTAATTGAATAATACTTCTCTCCAGATGTCTGAATACTTTAGCATCATTAAAGAATTAAGTCTGCTAGCCTCTTTGTGAGAGGTCAGTCTTGTAGAACCATCAAAAGCTTGGTAGGGCCACCCAAAAAGCTCTGAGGGAAGCTAAGGCCAGAGCTGTCTCAGCTCTATATGTGAGCTGCAGGAACCTTCCCATTTCCCTCAGCATACTGGTTAGGGGCAGAGGTGTTGCATTTGCCTGGTACCGGGTGCCCTTGGAGCAACAACCCCTTTGTAGTAGCAGAGAAATTGTGGTAGAGTCATTATCTCTGAAGTTCAGAGAATGTTTTAACCTCCATTTCTTTACCCAGGCTTTCTTTGCAGCAGGGAATATGGACAGTGAATCAGGGTTTCCACCACTGTGCAGTAAATATCACCAGGAGGTCTACCAGCAACAACAAAAAAAAGGGCTCAAAGTTCTCTCAATAGGCTGAATATAGAGGATTTCTTTTGTTTTTCTTCTTTGCTACCTGCTGTACAAGTCTTGGAAGATTATTGTACATACAGGTGTCACTCTGTGCTGGGTATGGGTGTGAGTACAAGGAGACAGAGTGGCGATGCCAGAGCTTCAAGCAACGTGTATCTTTGGGTCATTGTGTTCTTTTCCAGATGAGTAGTGCTGGTCTCTTTTGAACCCCTTCATCTCCTTCCATCTCCCAAGTCATAGAAAATCAGATAAATGCTGAGCACACAGGGAAGTGGTCCTCTGCAGCTGGATGAGGGCACTGGCTTCTCAAAGCAGTGGAGGTTGTCAGAGCTGTCCCACATCTTCCCCCCTAGGTCAGGCTTCAGCTAACTGGGAACTTACCTGTCAGTGCCTGGTTGGGGCCATCTTCACAACTTACTGTGACTTGTTTCTTGCAGAGACACCTCTAAGGTTTCTCACCTCCTGTCTTTCTCTGTTCCTCTTGCCTACTCAGTTTTATTTCTGACTTTGCCTGCCTGCCCTGTGCACCGTGATGCTGTGTCCACTTACACTTCTGCAGCCCAGTTTCAGTCCAGGGCTGGAGAGGGCACTTTTGGGAACCTGTGCATCCAGGAATGCTGGGGACTCCTTGGGGCTGCCCAAGTCGTTGTCTCAATAGAGGCCACATGTCCTTAGTGAAAAGGGTCACTGTCCTAGTCAGCTCCTGTGTCTTTCACATCTGTTGTTCCTTGTTGGTGTTTGTTGGTATCGCTCTGTGCACTTGTTCCTCTTGGGCAGCAGCCTCTTGGGTCGCTGGGCTGGCTCCTTCTCCTGGCAGGTTTCAGCTGGTGCAGTTTTGTTTGGTTGTTTTTTTGTTGTTTTTTGTCTAGGGGAACTGTCTCTTGGGCTCTGTATCTGGAAAGGGCTGCTTCTAGGATAAAACCTCACGTTAGTCTGGTAGCAGTTATGATGTTTGGGATTTCTTGACCATTTTGTTCCGTCAGCCTGTGCTATGCTTGGACCGGTCACACACTGAGTGATAGTGACCTGTGTTCAGAGCTGAGGTTCCCTTGATGTCACTCCCTGCAGTCCCTAGGAGCATTTGGTTTGTTAAAAGGCTGTTGTGATGCGAGCTGGGTGTCTGTGAGTGTGGCTCAGCTTTGTGCATATATACCACAGAAGTACGGGCTTACTGAGAGCAGCTCCCTTCACTCAGCTCTTTTCTCACCTTGTAACTATTTTCCATTACACGACTAGAAATAACTGACAGGCCAAAGTGGAAGTGATGCATTTCTGTAATGATGGTTGTTCTTTCATATAGATAATGAACAAACTTTGTTTTTGTGTGAGGGTGGCAGAGCCTGTCCCAGGCTGCCCAAAGAGGTTGTGGAGTCTCCTTTTCTGCAGAGATTCCAAACCCACCTGGACACTGCGATCCTGGGCCCCCTGCTCTGGGTGACCCTGCTGGAGCAGGGGCGTGGCACCAGATGATCTCCAGGGGTGCCTTCCAACCCCCACTATGCTGGGATTC
>JANHGN010014687.1:0-18487 GCA_024605025.1 Megaceryle maxima | reverse complement strand
TCCAAACCCACCTGGACACTGCGATCCTGGGCCCCCTGCTCTGGGTGACCCTGCTGGAGCAGGGGGGTGGCACCAGATGATCTCCAGGGGTGCCTTCCAACCCCCACTATGCTGGGATTCTGTGATAAGAGGCTGCTTCGCAAACTCATTTCTGGGTTGTCTGTTGCCAGGCTGATGGGAGCATTTCCCTGCACTACCAGTGTGACTGGGTGGTTTCTCACACGACAAGAAAAGATTGATCTTTTCCCTTCCATGCAGGCTCTTTATCAGTAATTCCTGCTACCTAAAGTATGAGGCTCCCTCATTTGCTACCTTTGTGGTGTCAGGTGGGCAAAGTACTCAGGTTGGTCCTTTTGTAGGAGCCTCTGATGTGGAAAATAAGTCCAGGCAGCTGGGGCTGTGCCTCTGGTTCTGATGGGCAGTCTGAAAGCATGGCATGCCCTTCTTCCCCCTGCTGCTGGGACACCAGTGCCCAGAAGGGTAGTGCTGCAGTCTGTACACTGTGCCCTGGAAGCCTGGGCTGACTCTTGTGTGCTTTTAGGGTGTTTTCCATCCAACACTGCATGCTTGTGCAGAAATTGGAGGGAATAAAACGTGCAAGACCAGCGAGCTCTCTGCTGAAGCCATTTCTCACACCTATTAAATGTCTGAGCTGCACCAGAGCAGTGGCATAGGTGTGCCCACAAAGGGAGGTCACACGTGAGGGTGTGTCGCTCACAGAGAGGTTTTTCTCAGCTCATGAGCCAGTAGCAGTGCATACCCAAGGGCATAGAGTGAGGCCTTGGGTCAGGCTGCCAGCAGCAGCTTGTCACAGGAGGGCAGTTTATGTGAAGTTGGGGAGTTTGTCTTCTCTACGGTTAGATGCTCTCTAGTATTTGACGTGAGCGATCCCATCTGTGGTCTGTTGCATTATGGTCTGCTCTTGCTACCAAGGGTGACAGCGCTTCCCCTCCAGCCTGCTGCCTGTTGCTGTGTTTGTTCTGCACCTCTGCAGTGCTGCCAGCCTCTGCTGAGCCTCCCCTGTGGCACAGAAACGAGCGGAGCAGCTCCCTGGGGCAGGAATGCGAGGTGCCAGCAGTCAGCTAAAGGCTGCCCTTCCTTATTTCTGTCCTTTATCTGCCACCCCCATGAAAAACCAGCAAGAGGTGCTGCATTGTTATTTTTTTGTGCCCAAAGCAGGACTTGAGAGGGAGAAACCTTGAGTTCCTTCTGTCCTGCCCAGGCAGCCTCCTTTCTTCACCCCCACAAAGCTTGCAGGAAGCTGTTGGGTTTGGTTACTCATTTGTGGAGGTCAGGACTAGGTCTGGGTTTTTTTTTTTTTCCTTTGTATTTAGGAAACAGTTTACAAACTGTTTTGAGCATGGGGGAACTGGTGGCGTGTGAAAGAGGCTTCTCGGTCTCTTTACTGCTGGACTCTAATTCTCTGCCCTGCCTCCTTTTCTGTCATCTCTTTCTTGGTTGGCAGTGTATTTCTGAGTGCTTTCCCCAGCCTGCAAACCCTTTGCCTCCTAATATGACCTCGGTCACCAAACCACCTTTGGGCTTTATTTTTACTCTGGCCGTTTTGTTTCGCGTGGTAAGGTTGGTTTCTTTCCCCTAGCAGTGAGAAGACTTCTCTGCGGAGGAAGTAAAAGAGTGCCAGGCTGCAGTTGAAACTGGTTAAACACTAAAACCACACTCCTAGCCTCTCTGGGTTTGAGACGTGACATTCAGCCATGCAGCTTAGCACTGGCTTTTTTGCCTGCCAGTTGTGCACCCTCCCTGCTTGCACATAAATTTTCTAATAAACTCTGTTTTTTACTTTAAACTGCTGATTAAAACCTTCTCGACTGCAGTTCCTGTGTTAGCAATCCAACCAGAAGTGCTGTTGCACCTTGCCCAGGCTCATGATCTTCTGTGGATGTTCAGCGCTGTTTCGCTAAAGCTCCTGGAGCTCAGCAGAGCTCGCAGAGCCTGGTTACCAATTTAGCCTGTGCACGCATCCCGTGTAGAACCCACATGTTGCTTTCCAGCACAACTTGACCTTTTGTCACTACCCAGAAAGTGAAGGCTGAGATATTGGTAAGAGTTTCCAGAAGATGGTTCATATTTTTATTTTTTTATTTTTTCCCTTTTCTTTTTAGACCATGTTGGTGGTTTTATTTAACTGTGAAGAACAAGGCAGGGACTAATGTTACTTGAAGGGGAGAGACACTGACATGTTCTCCTTCCGGTAACAGGCATCTGGTGCTAATGTGTGTAGAAGTATCGTGGTGGATCAGAGGTGGGAACACTGCAAGGAGATCAATGAGTTATGCCTGTGTGAGGAGCTCAGTTATATCCCAGTGCTCAGAGAGGCTGTGGTGAGGGAGCAAGACTTCGAGTTCCAACAAACTTCTCATACTCTAAACCCAAGTACAATCATCCAGAAACCGCCTTTCCCTGTCAGTCACTCTTTCCTCATTTCCTCTCCTGCTGGTGCTGATCAGCCAGGGATTTGTGTGTAACCAAACCCCCTCCTGCTGCTGCACATTAGTCCTTTCTCGTGGCAGCGGGTTTGATGATCCAGGCAGTGCAGAGTGATGTTGGGAGGGAGGATTTGCACTTCAGATGAGAATACTGCCAGAACTGGCAGTACTGGTAAAGGAAGTAAAATGCCTAATAGCAGGGCTGGGAAATTTCCCAGAGCAGGGTATAGGCTGTGGACAGTGATTTCTCTTGAGCTTTTTTTTTTTTTTTTTTTTGTTAGTGTAACCATGACCTTTGTCTGAAGTTGGCCCAGGTCAACTTTTTCTGCTGTCTGTTTTGCACTTTTTGGGATGGGCACCTCATATTCCACAGCCAAACCTCTTAATTCTGCCATGGATAATGTTTATTTCTCTTCAGCGTTGAATGAGCCATTTCCAGACAGGCTTTGTATCCACTGTGGAGGTGGGTATTAGGAAAGAAACTTCCTTCCGGAGGATCAGGGAGTGGAACCTGCTGGAATCTGTGTCATTTCCTCTGTCCTTGGCTCTAGTCTTCCTCCCCAGCAGATTTCATTGCTGCATAATTCAAAGTGGAGAGGGAGATGTCTTCGTGCCCTGTGCATTACACTGCTCAGGTAGAGGTGAAAGCTCCAGAAGTACCCCAGGAATGCAGCAGGGTGGACAACTACCTCCAGGCTGCGGGAGCCTGGGGCAGAGGCTGCGAGCAGCTCCTGTTATCCCTGTCGGTGAGCGTGGCTGGGAGAGCGGGAGCACGGAGATTGCGTGCAATGGTGCTGTCATCCCTCTGGAAGGCTCTGCCTCTGCTCGGCCTGCTGTCCAAATGTCTTCTCTGTTGTAACTCCATCCTAAGCCTTTCAGGCTTAGATCTCTTCAGTCTTCACCCTTCTTAATTTCTCATGTTACATCCTTCCTTTGTTAACCCCATTTATAATCTACTCTGGAGTAGTGAAGAAGGCCAATAGCACCCTGAGCTACACTAACAGGAGCTCTCTTAGGACCAGAACTCATTGCACGTTTCTCGGTGTCGGTTTTCTATTGCAGGAAGGGGATGCTGTTTACTCCTGGCAAACAATATGTGTTTGAGTGTAAGCTGCTTTTTGCCAGTTGGGGCTGCTTCGGTGTGCAGCTCATGGCCTCCCCCTCACCTGCTGGACACTGAAGGGCCGGCTCTGCCAGGGTCATCACGCTTTCAGTGCTTGACCAGATGTAGCTTTGAAGAGCTGAGCTTGTATCTTAAACGACCTGCAGCACCAGAGCCAATTTGTGAAAAGTTTTGTGTTGAAAGTTAACTTGATATCTCATCTGAGGACTCTCTGGCATGTTTGCATAGATTCATAGAGTTTATGGCCAGCAGGGACCATTAGATCATGTAGTCTGATCTCCTGTATATCGCAGGTCCTTAAATTTCATCCTGCTACTCCTGTATGAAGCCAAATAACTTGTGTTTGGCTAAAGCAAAACTTCCAGAAAGACATCCAGTCCTGAGAATCCACCCTTTTCCTGGGGAGTTCATTCCCATGCTAATTGCACTGGTTCTGAAACACTTATACCTTATTTCCAGTTTGTTCTTGTGCTTTGCTATTCTGTGAGTGTAAAGAGCCCTTAAGTACCACGGAGGCACTTTGCACTCTGCAATCTAATCACCTCCCAGTCTTTTTTGATACACTAAACAGATTGAGCTGTTTAAGTTTTTCACTGTGAGACATCATTTCTAGCCTTTGAATCACTTTTATGGCTGTTTTTTGACCTTCTCCAATTTTTCAGCATCCCCTTAAAAATCAGGGCACTAGAACTGGACGCAGTAGTTCAGCGTCAGCCTCGCCAGTGCCGTATATAGATGTAAATGTGCTGTCCAGTGCCAGCTCTCTGCCTGTTCGTCTAAGGGACACGTTAACCCTTTTAACCGGACATTGCATGGGGAACTTGGCCACTGTAATCCCTAGAGCCTTTCTGGAGAAGCTGCCTTGGGCACAGTCTCCTGGAGACTTAACTTGACATGATCCCAGATGCATAACATGACACTCGACGCTGGAAACCCCCAGATTTTATAAGCAATGACAATAACCTCGTGTGAACGCGCTGTAGCCATCGTTCCTTGCTGTCACAGGCGGTTTAACAGCAGAATTTGCTTTCAGCTCATTGATTAAAAATGTCGCTAGTGAGTCTACCAACCTGTTTCCATCCAGTTCAGTGAGAGTGCCTAAAGATTGTTTTTTAAGAGGCTACTTAATCTGTTTTTAATCTATTTAATGGTAACATTTTTTTCAAGAATGTTGTGTATTACTAATTCAGAGAAACCAAACTTAGATACAAGTTTGATTGAAAAGGAAATAACATGCATATAAACATTCTATTTGACCTGTTTTCCTTAAATAGAAAGTTCCAGTAATAAATTTGTTATTAAATAATGTTAAATTTATTTACAGGTCAGATGATTCAGAGCCAGTCAAATCAATCGCTACTTGATTTTTTTTTTTTTTTTTTTTACTTTAGTAAAGTGCACAATTTTCTTGCTTATGTTTCTCATCTCACCTGCTCCCTGCAGTGATGAATGGAAAAATCAAAAGCTCATTGGTTTTGCTGGGGTGGCTTCCTAAATGCCATTTCTGCTCTTGCTCGTTTGCTGACTTGCAACTCTTAGAGCCGTGAGATGTGTCCTGGAGCTGTAGCTGCTGCAGTCCAAAAGATTGGGAAGCTGCAGGAGTGTCTCAAGGTCTCCTTACCTGGAGATTAATTTTATGAGTCTCAAGGCCATGATACATCAGGGTTCACTCTTCTGTGCCACAGCAAATTGGATTTTACTTTTACGCAATGCCTGATAAGTATCAGGGTTCTCACTGAAATGGCTTCTAATGCTACAGAAATTAATTTATTTCAGGGCAGGATTGCGCCTGCCAAACAGAAACCTGCACTAGAACACATGGCAAGAAGCAGCCAAGGCAAGCTCTGTACCCAGTTGTGGTTGCAGGTGGTGTGTGAAGAGGAATGAGCATGGTAATTAGCCCAGCTGGAATTTGCCCACAGCTCCGTGGGTACCTTGTAAATACTGCAAAAATGCCAGACAATCTTAATAGCCCTTTTGTCTCGTCTCCTTTACGTAGGTAGCCATTTGCACAAAGTGCTTTCCACCAGCTCTTTGTGGCGATTGCACCTGTAAACAGTAAAAACCTCCTCCTGGTATCTTGCTGGTCGAGCCTGCTGCAGCATCCTGGGCTTTTCAGGAAGCTCTGTGTCGGAGCTCAGTGTTATTTCAGTGAGATACTGCCATGGAGATCACCAGCCAGAGCTGTGCCTTGTGGCTCTGGGTTGGAATGGGATAAAGGTCCAGGATTGTATTTGTATGGCTGTCTCCGGGGAGGGTAGTGGGGCTCACTGCTGCTGTTGGACAGGGTGTGAAGCTCTGAAGGACCTGCCTGAGGAAGAGAGGAGTAATCTTAATAGTTAACATGGTACATCTAGCCCTTGAGCTTGGAGTGAGAATGTGACATGGTCTGGGTGCCTGGATGTTACTTCATACAGTGCTCAGCAAGGAGGCTGTGCCTGGAAAAGCCTGGCTGCCCAAGAAACCCTGAAAATATTTGGGATGAGTGTTATACGTGTTTTGGAGCAGAGCTGTGCAGCTCTGTGGTCTGTATCCCAACCCCTTGTCACTGAGGAGACCCCTAGACTCAGGAGAACATCCTGCTGCGCTCCAGTCCCTTCCACTCCGGTGGAGACGGCGCATTTTGTTACAGGCAGTTTTGCATCTGGTCTCTTGATTAATGGACTTGTCTTTTGCAGCCTATTTTGACTCTGACACCACTTTCTGCTCCACAGATGCTTTGCTGATGTTGAAGAAAGTTTGCCTCACTTGATAAAGACCAGATCCTGAAATTTACTTCCAAACCTGAAGTAACAATTTTTAACTTGAAATGCTTTTTCCCCAGGAGTCACTGCTCCAGAATCCTTCCCTTATTTGGTGCCTCCTTCAACAGCTGGGGCTGATGCTCAGGTGCCAAAGCTCTGTACACTCCTTGCTGTGGGTCGGCGCTGGGTTCGAGCGCAGCAGCTCTGCTTCCCAGCCCAGATTGTGGCACTCCTTTTCCTCCAGTGTTTCTGTACTGGGGTGGGAGACACCATTTTCAACTCTTTTTGATCAGTGCATGGCCTCTTGAGGTTGGGCCATGCTTTCTTCTTTTCTGGCTCAAGACATGACAAACCTTTCCTGAAGCTGTCTGGCTGCCTCTGTTCTGTGTGTTGTCAGGCTGTACTCCTCACGGCCTCTCGGTGATTTGATCTGGCTGTTCCAGGACCGTTGCTATCTCTGTGCTGAGCTGTTCCGCGAGAAGTTGTTAGTCACTGTTGATTTCTTCCATGGTAACGAATCCAGTTTGGTTGGCGGTGCGGTGTGTGAATGGTCCCCAAGCAGCAGTGGGCTGCTTCCTCTGGTGAGGTTGCCTCTTCCCAGGTGGATTTAGTCTGTCTGCACATGCTGACTCATGACAGGCGAAACAGCTGTTTTCAGCTTCAGGCACTACTGTGTGCAGGGACCCCTTCTTCTTCTTGACAGCTGGTTTGTTTTTATAACTAATGCCTTCACTATATGCTCATAACTTCCATATCTGTGATGCCCACTTTTTAACTACAAGGGCCAAAATCCATTTTTTGACATAGTTTTGTTGTTGTATAAGTCTTACTTGGTGGGCTCTTCTCAAGCAACCAGCTGGGACCAGCCAGATTTGCTTCCCCATCCCAAGGAGAAAAGCTCCCTGAAACAGGCAGTGTTGTTAGTGCTCAAGGAGCCCAGTCTTCTTCTGTTCTCCTGACATCGGTCCAAGCACTGTTTCTGGGAAACCTTTGGACGTGGCCACCCTTGGACAGCACAGGGAGTGAGCTGAAGGGAAGGATTTGTTTCCGGTCTTGTGCTGGCACCATCAGGGGGTAGCGAGCGCACTAACGGGGCTTTGGGGAAGTGTCCTCTCCATTGAGCAACTGCAGAACAGCAGGTAACAGTGGAAGTCACTGCTTCCCTCTCACTGTGAGCAGCAACGTTTCATGGGAGGAGTAGGCAGGGCTCCCGCAGACTGAGGGACAGGTGAGTCACTAGAGAGAGTCATTCAGAGAAAAGCCCAGTCAAAGCAGCCCATGGCCTTAGCATGAACTTGGAGATGAAAGGTCCAAAGTTGAGTGATGAGCTCATCAAAACCTTGAGGCTGTGAGAGAAAAAGTGATGAAAGAAGCCCGAGAGGTGCCTACTTGAGATGCCCCAGTGCTGGGGCACACAGGTGTCTGCTTGGGCTTGCTGGGTTTCTGCTCAGGTTGGCAAGAGGTATGAAAAATGCTTCTCTTCTAGAGGCATGTAACCTGCTTCCTTTAAAAAAAAAGATATAAATGCATATATTAATGCATATATTTATGTCCCAGTTCAGCACTGGTTCCTGTGGAGTGTGACTGGTTAGCCCTTGGGATTGTAAGTGAAAAGGCTCAATATGAAACTTGCTCTGAGAAGTTGGGGACAAAGCTGAGGTCCTGGCGAGAGCCCTTCCAGAGCTGGGTGTCACTGTGGGAGCAGTCTGGGCACGTCCCTGCTGGGTGTGGGTGTCACTTCCCATTCAAGGGGGGGGACTTTTGGTACTCTTCCACTGCCAGGAAAGTGGTGGGGGGATCACAGGGTGAGTGCTCCAGGGGCTGTGGGTGAATGTGGGCCTTGAAGAAAAACTCCCACCCCAATTTCTTATTTCCCTCACATAGTGACAGAGTTGCCAGCAGAGATGGGGCATGCCACGAGCTCCTCCTGCTCATTTCCACGTGTCCCATTGAAGAGCAGAGAGCATGGACCCTCTCATCCAGCTCTTGCAGGCAGCAGCAGCAGGACATGGGCTTGCTGTGGGGCCCGCTGCCCCACATAGCTCTTACACCTGAGCTAGGGGCTCAGACTGGTTAGGCTGGGTCCCTGTCAGGGTATGGGATTGCAGCTGGAGCCACAGAGCTGGTTACAAACCAGCTTTCTATTGCCACAAGCTACGGAAGAAAAAAAAAAAAGCAGGGGTTAAGGGTGTCAAGCTCTGAGCTACCTCAGTGCCCTGAGGAGGATGGCAGAGAAGCAGCTGTATCCAAACTTTGCTGGCAGAGCGAATAAGGGTTTTGCTGTGCTGTCCCAGTATTCCCCAGTCTCCTCTGGGTTTCATCTGCAGAGTTAATAAAATGGTGGCAAATAAAGTCGCGTTCCAGTGGAAAGGGCTCTTTAGGGCAGCAGTAAAATAGTGAGTAAGCAAGAACCCCTTGCTGCGGGGGCCAGTTTAATTGGTCTGGCTTGTTTTATGAGACAGGTTTTATGTTGAAACTTGCACATGGCCCAGGAGCGACTCTGCAGCAGGGCATCATTCTCCTGCATGGGTCCTGCGGGAATGCCGCCCGGGTAATTAACCTATCCGAGCAATCGCACCTCGCTGAGCAGCTGGCAGAAGTCGTGGCATGAGCTGAAGGCATTGGCAAGTGAGGGTGGGAGGTCGTGCCAGAGCTGGGGATAACTGTCCCTCGCAGCCAGGCCTGGCAGGGAGCTTGGTGCTGCTGGGAGGCACTGGTTGGTGCCTGTCTTGCATCCTCTCGTGTGCCTAGCTCTTGGCTGGGCATTGCTGCAGCCCTGCCTGGAAATCTCATCCTCTCTCTGCCCCTCTGATTCCCTCTGTAAGTGGAGGTGGCATCGATGACTTTTATAGAGAGATTCAAGGCATAAAAATCTTGTACAAGCAGGAGCAGAGTGGTGGTTCTCTGGGTCGCTCCTGGTCAGTGTCTCCCTGCACGGTGATCAGAGCCTGGCTTTTCTCACCATGCTGAGGCTGTGCAGGCGTGAGAGGAAAGACTGTTGTTGTGGAGAAGGTAGGAGTGAGGCCAGTCCACTCCTCATGTGACACAGCCATCTCCAGGCCCTGGCAGAGTGACTACTTACCCACCCACAGCCTTCTTCAAAGCCCTTTAGATAAGGACTGGGAAAGCCCAGAGCTCTGCTGAGCAGGCAGAGGTGGCTTGGATCAGCAGTAAGTTGTTATTCAAGTCAGATTTTGGTGTTCCTGGTAGCAGGAAGCTACCTTCACACCAGTTCCCCTTGTATCCCCATAGCTTCATGTCACTCTGGTAGTTCAGTAGTGGCACTGCTGCCATGGGCTTTGAGTGGCTGTTCCAATACATCTGAACACCAGCTCCCTCTCTGAAAATGCTTAAGGCTGTAGCTAAATGAAGGGGTGCAGTGTCACCCCAAGGAACCCCTGCTCCTGGCAGGGCACAAAGAAGCACTTTTAACTTTGCTGCTGGACTTGCTGTGTCTGCTGCTCTGCAGAAAAGCATTGGCAAGGACATCCCGCTCCCTTTCCGCCTCGACCAGACACTGTTCAGCCTCCGCTACAGTTGCGGAGCACTGAACAAGTTGCTTCTGTTGGGTGTTTGGTGGTTGTTTTGTTTTGTTTTTTTTTTTTCCATTGGTGGGAAAGGCTGCCTTGGGGGGATCCTTTTGCACTGTGCTTCGAGCTCACAGGGTGTGGAGGAGGAGACCTTAGAGGAGGAGAGCTGCGGGGTGCGGGTGCGGGGGGGGGGGCAGGCAGCCCTGCACAGGACCCGGCAGAGGGTGCTGTGTCTCCACCGCCTCTCCCAGCTCCAGCTGTTTGGCACTTGCCAGTTCGCATGATGTTTGTAAGAGTTTGGGCATGTCCATTTGGTTCCCATCTCCAGTGCCACCCCCAGCATCCAGGCCAGGTTCTTCTGTCACTGGGGACATTCTTAATTCACAGGAAATAGGAGAGAGTTTAATTGTTTTCTCCTCTCTCTCTTTTTTTTTTTTTTTTTTTTTTTCCCATGCAGCTGAACAAAAGGTTCATCCTCAGTTTTCTCCATGCCCATGGGAAGCTGTTTACCAGGATTGGGTAAGTGTGCAGGATGTTTATTTTATTTTCCTACATTACAAGTCTTTTTGGAATTTAATATTGTTAGCAACTAAGCTGTGTTTGGAGCTGAGGGCACAGGGTGTGAATTCTTACAGGCCTAGCCTCCTGGTTCTTATTCTCCTTACCCGCCCTCTGATGCACACTGGTTATTCTTTGGGCTTTTTCTTCCCCGACCTTCCAGCCCAGTCCTGCCAGTGCACTGGGACCCTCTGGCAGAGGCTGAGCTCGGATGGCTGATACGAAGATTAGAGGCTGTTTGCTCTCTCTTCCATCACCTAACCGTGCTCCCTCCCCTTTAATCTCTGGTTTTAGCCCCTCTCTTTCATTCCCCCACCCCACTCTTAGCCAGTGGAGAGGCAGCCCTGGGGGGCTCTCGGTTGTTGCTGCCTGTCAGGAGCACAAAGCCATCAAGCCAGAACCATGTGGTGGCTGAAAGCCGCTGTCCAGAGCATGTTGAGACAAGAGTTGCCCTTCCTCTCCTTGCTGCCATTTCAGTGAAAGCCTGTAGCTGGGAGCTGCCCCGGCTGTGGGAACTGGTTTATGAAAAATGCCCTTGGCAACATCTGTCAGAAACTGGTTTCAAATAATTGAACAGCCACCCTTGAAGCACATCAAGCCTGATTCAGGCCTGGGCTGAGATCCCAGCCTGGGGGACATCTTTATGACCCAGAGAGCAGAGCTCATTCTCGCAACCCATGGAGCTGTCCCTGCTCTGGGTCTGGCCTGGCCATTGCTGTCAGGTGATGGGGGTGGCTGTTGTTGAGACTTGTGTGGGTCCAGACAGTCTCTGGCAACGGTGGTCTCAGCTCGAGCCTGCCAGTGCCTCAGAAGCAGATGTAGTCTCATGAGCTCAGTTGGCTCCTTCAGTCTCTTATGGAACTGTTGGCTACAAGTTACAGGGCTGAGAGACCTTTTCCAGGCCACTTAAGTAAACGGAGTGTGGATGCAAAGTGCCAGCTTGTCCTTGCTGTTGTTTTTTTGACTCACATGTGCAGTTCCTTGCCTCTGGGCCTGTCCCCTTTCCCTCCCAGAGCAGGGAAGCACAGCAGTGCAGGACACAGCACTGATCCTGCCATGCAGCCTGAAACCTCAGCAGTTGCTCCTTCCAGCACATTTTCTGGGGTCACCAGTCAGGAGTGGCACGTGCTTGACTTTGGACCCTCCTATAAATCAATGGGAAGCAGGAGCTGTGCTGGCCAATTTGTTGTCAATCCAAGAGTCTGAGGGCGAGGAGAAGAGCAATCTGCTCACTGCCGGTGCTGTTGATCTCTCTCCGAGTCACGAGGCACTGATTATCTGCTTGCGGGCGGCAGCCCGGCCTGCAGCGAGGAGGCAGAGTTGGATGTCCTCCTGCCCAAAGGAAAAGAGGAGGAAAACTGCAAGGACCTATGAAAGATTTGGTAACTGCAGCACGTCTGTGCCGGAGGGCAGAGCATCCGGGGAGCTGCTGGTCCTCGGCTCTGTGGGGCTGTGCTCGCAGCCCAGCTCCGGCTGAACGCGTGCCAGCAGAGGGATTAATGGGGATGTTGCAGAGATTGCTTGCACGTTTGGCTCCCGAGACTTTTGTGAAATGAAGATACAGCGTTTTGAGGCAGTTGCTTCCCAGGGCAGTCATTTAGAAAACCCAAGTATGTTTAATGGTAGAATATCCCCTCAAGTAGAGAACTAGAAAGTAAGACTGACACAGGAAGAGAAACTCATCCAGCCCTGCTAAACAGCTTCTGCACTTAAAATAGGTAAAAGGTGAGTCCTCTTTGGGCAGGAACTTCAGTGATTTATCCGTAAAAAGTACGGAAAATATGATGATGTTGTCCTAGTTGGACTCTCTTGCTCCTGAAACCACAGGTAAGCAGTTTATTAAAAGCTTCCGCTCTGCTCCTGACCTGCTGGTTCAGAGCTCAGTGGGGTTACTGCATGCCGTTCCAGATGTGCTGCGGTATCAAAGCACAGCTGGTGGGGCTGAGGAAGCCCTTGCTCCTTGTTGTTATTCCATGACAATAATCTTCATCTCCTTGCTAAAAACCCATCCTGCAAAGGGCTCCTCCATCCCCAGTGTCCCGCCTGCCCTAGGAGGATGTTGCTGGATACGCTGGATGTGGTCTGAGATTTCTCAAAATTAGGAAGTCTTTAGAAGCAATCAGTTTGCTCTCATTCCCTGGCTGTGCCCCAAACCCAGGGAAGTTGCCTCTTCAGGGGGAGCAGCGCTTTTCTACCGGCTGAGCTGCTCTGTTCTGCACAGCTACAAAGTACAAGGGGTCTGTTTGTTACAGCCTGTGTTTGGGGAAGGTAACAGAGACTTTAAACTGCTCCAGCAAGCAAACAGTGCCCAGGGAGGGGGTACCTCTGCTGCTGGGCAGAACCAGTTGTTGAAAGGCACCCATGAAACACAGTTAAGAAGAAAGCCATTTCTGGCTTTAAAAATAGAGCCTGTTACTGTCCTGAAAGTCTGTTGGGGAAGCCCAGCAGAATTGCCCATGTGGGTTACCAGAAGTGGCTTGTAATCCAGCCTGTAGCGTGCTGATATCACTAGATCTGAATCTCAGGGGAAGATAGAGGAAATTGCTACGGAGGCCCCTGAGCTCGCCTGCCCTGGCTCCAGATGCCTCACCCGCTGCGGATTCTGGCTCCTTTGCTCCCATGTGGGCACATTAGTACAATGTCACTGGTAACTGGAGCGGACACTTGCAGCGAGACAGATATTCCTACTGGGTCTAGCTGTGGCTTTTTCTATGGTAGGAGCAAGAAGTAACACCACAAGCTCAGGAGAAGAAGCAATGGTACAGGAGGACCTTCCCTCTCCCTTTGCCAGTAATTTCCAAGGTTTTTTGGGAGCTGCTTAGTTATAAAGTAGTCTTCATGGGGTACCAGGTGTGGACTGTGTTTGGGACGGCTGCTGTGGACAGCCACGTCTTGGTCATTTTTGTGAATTGACTACGTTGTTTGCAAACAGCTGAGTTTTTTGCCCCAGGTCAGTTTTTGACCCCACTTCTGTTGGGAGGCTGCTGAGGATCCAACAGCTCTGGTAAATAACCCCAGCTAATTCCTGTAGCAATGCCAGATGAAGCGTAGGATCAATGCGTCAGATTTCTGTGGGCGCTTGTGAGCGGTGTTGAAAGCACAGCCCATCCCCGGCCGTGGCACTGCGGCCGCCGGCTGCCGGGTCCCGATGAGCGACAGCAGCGCTCTGCGCTGCAGGGACCAGCTCCAGCTTTGATGTTTCCAGCAGCTAGATGAGGCCACTTGTTAGTCTGCGAGTCCCTGTCCTGTGGGGCTCTAAGTGATGAAGTTTAGGGGCTCAGTCACAGTCTCAGGGAGCATGTAGCCTGAGGGGACGGGGCTTGGTGCCATGGGATCCGATCCTGCAGTGAGGAGCCTGGGGACAGGCAGTGCCCTGGAGGAAGCACGCTCTGGCCAACATTCAATGCGCTGGAATTGCCACATCCGCAATGTGGCACCAGTGTGTGCAGTTTGCTGCAGCCTGGGTTTCTCGGGAGTCCCATGGGCTGCTCCTGGTCCAAGTGAGCTGCTGGCCTCTTGGCACTTCTCCCAGACTGGTAGAAGTCAGTAGAAAAAAATGGTTGGTCAGAAATGACTCATAAAGGCCGTGTTTTCCTGCCAGAGGAATGCTGCCTGTCAGTCATAGAGCAATCCCTTGCTGCCCTTTCTAAGGAAGGCTCCTGCTGTCTCCATCGCAGCCAGCACCTTCATTCCCCATGGCTCCTGAACAGGACACAGCACCCAGGGGGTCACTTTCCCAGGAGAGATGACACTGAGTAAGCTATGCCAACTGACCATCCTGTGCCTGTGGGCATAGCCTGCGCTCTACAGACTTTCTCTCTGTCTGCAGGATGGAGACTTTCCCTGCGGTGGCCGAGGAGGTCCTGAGGGAGTTCCAGGTCCTGCTGCAGCACAGCCCCCCACCCATTGGAAGCACCCGCATGCTCCAGCTCGTGGCAATCAACATGTTCGCAGTGTACAACTCCCAGCCCAAAGGTACCGTGTGCTGCTGTAGGGGATCTGGGCTGGGGATCGACTGTTCTCTGTATGGGCAAGTCGTTCATGTGGTGAAGGATGGGAGGGACTCACCAACTGAAGACAGATGGTGAAATGAAGCAGTGGTTGGATGCCTGGGGGTGTTGACGTGGGTAGTAGGGTCAGCAAAGGGACCTTGGCTGGGCCTGGCTGGAGCTGGCTGAGGTGTGTGAGGAGGCATCAACTCCCTGGAGCATGAGTCATCAGCACAGGAGGGAGGCTCTGCTTTATGGCGCTGCCTTCCCAATGTTTACCCTGGGCCTGTGCTGGCACCAGCAGGGCTGGGAGGATCTCAGAGACCTTGGCTGTTGGGAGAGTGGCGTTGTCTGTGACTTCTAGTGTCTCGTTGGGTGGATGGGTGATGTGATGCCTTTCTCTGAAAGGCCAGGCTGGAGGCCATGCCCCATATGAAGGCACCTAGAGAACAAAGCAGATGCAGTATTAGTCGATCTCCTCCCCTCACCTCCTCCATCCGCCCAGGTGGCTGTACATGGTCTTTATCATTGTTGAATTGAATGTCTTGATCAGCAGAGATGCCACCAAGCCAGAGGCTCTTCCACTGAGATTGAAATGGTGGTTCCAGGGAACGTGTTTCTCCCTGTGGTCCTTCGACATGCACCCAGTGGAAGGTACCCAGGTGACCCTGAGCTGCACAGCTGGGAGCAGGGATGGAGCTGTGTTCCCTGTGGGGGAGGAAGCAGCATTTCACATGCATTCACATGACATGTTTCACATGGCATTTAGATCCCAAAGATGGAGGCCTCCAGCTGATGGATTTCAGTGAAAGCTGTCATGTGGGTGTATCAGGCTGAGCCCCAAAGAGCTGCTGTTGGAAGATTTTCCCCTCATGAGCCAGTTGGCCACTCGTCAGACTGGCGGTTAGTGGCCAAGGTCAGCTGATGGAGCAAAGCAACATCAGCTGGAGGGCTGGGAAGCGGCTCCCATGTGCCGTGCCTGCTGCCCAGCCAGCCTCGTGGGCACCCCCGCTCCCGGGGGAAGCCCCAGGGCAGCTGCTAATCCTGCTGGGGAGGCAGCCTTGCCCTCCCGCCTGCTAGGTGCCAGCCACCGACGATGTGTTTATCTTGGAGCTGCAAAGTACTGGATGATTATGAGCAAATGCCTCTGCCTGGCCCGCCGGTGGGTATATTAATAGGGGTGTCTGTGCTGCAGATGGGAGTGGGTAGTAAAGAGAGGAAGAGTTTAGTTTGGGCCAGCAAGCCCCTGTGGCAGGGCTGGAAGCAATCCCAGCTCTCAGACCACTGGACTCTGCTCTTCCATTCAGAGCTGAGTTGTGAATGTGTGTGAGTGACAGACAGGAAGTTCTTTTTATCTCACGTGAAAAATAAGAGTTCTCTGAGTTTTCTGCCCCCTGTACGGGGAGCTCCCAGCTTCTCCCAGCTTTTGGATCTCAGAAGGAAGCAAACCTGTTCTTGTTGGGACTGCTGAGCAGGTGGCAGCATTCATGAAACACCTGCAGGTCGGATGGCACCGTGGCTGCCATCTGATGCCTGGCGCCCTTCAGGGGTTCCCCTGAGGGCTCCTTGCTCTGGTGACCCTAAAATATTGCCGAGAATGTTGTTGGCAAAGCAAATCCTGTTGTCAGCACAAATGTCCCGGTGGTCTGCGAAGTGCTCGTGTGCCGAGTGCTGGCACAGCCTGGGTTGGGCTCAGTGCCGACGCTGTGATATTGAGAAGAGCTGGGTGCAGAAAGGAAAAAAAGAACAAAACAAACAAACAAAACCAAAAACAAACAAACAAAAGCAGAAAAAAAAAAAAGAAGGAAAAAAAAAAAAAAAAAGAAAAGGGCCTGGAGTTTAAAAGGCAAGCAAGAATGTTTTCTGAGTTACCAAGTGCCCAGCATGGAGCAAGGGTGTTGGCCTCTTCCCTGGCATGTGGGTTTCTGTGGGCAGAGGACTGGCTGGAGCGTGTGGCAGGAACGGCTGTCGGGAAGGTGCAGGTTTCCATTTCCCAGCACATGAGTCACCTCCCTGGGTTGCAGTAGCATGGGCAGTGGTGGGAGCGGGTGTGAAGGGGCTGATCCACCCCTGTGAGCATGTGGGAGGCTGGGAGGGCACAGGGAGCAGTCCCACCCTGCCTGCATCCCCCAGTTGCCAGGAAGCATTACTGGGGAGCCGGCCTCGCCATAGTCAGATTTTGGCTGCGTCAGCTCTGTAGAGCTGGATCTAACTTTGCAGTTGGACCAAATGACCTTCGGAGATCTCCTCCTACTGAAATCCTTCTGCAAATCTGGGATCAGAGAGTGTCTGCGCCCTTCCCAGAGCACGGGCCTGTCTGAACTTCAGCTGCGAGCTCTCAGTAGCAGGAGGAGATCTGCGGCTTTGGGGCCGGGGAGGGAGGTCTGCCGGAGAGCCTCTCTTCCCTGCTGGCCGGGGGTAGTTCTTCCCGGGTATAGCTGCTCCCGCCCTCTCTCCCCATGCATTTCCAGGTCTCTGGAGCTCTGGCTACTCCTGAGAAACTTGTAAACTTGCTTACTTGCCCCATGTCTGGTATCTAATGAATCCCTCATGCTGGGATCCAGTGGTGCTAGCAGTTGTGGGGCAGCGTTGCTGGCAAAACAGTCGTCATGTGGGGAACTTTACAAAATTTTATGCCTATGAAATAGGCTTTTAATCACAGGTTCAGGTATTGAGGTAAAGGAAACTTGAACAGTCAAATTCTGTAATAAACACTTTTCCTCCCTCTTCCTCAGGCTTACACCAAACACCTATCCTGCCTTGTTTCAGCCTCAGCTTCTCCTGCTTTCACTGTGGATTATGCTCTTATCTGTCCCTACAGTGAGGCAGCAGGGAGTTTGGAGACTCGAGTGTAATGGTTTATATCTGCTGCTCTTTGCTTCTAACTCATTTTCTTTTGCTGTGGTGGTCCCTCAGGGGTGTCCTTCCTTGCTGTGTGTCCAGTTGTGATGTGTCCCCTGCACATCTCTGGCTCTTAGCAGCTGCCTTGCTTTGGTAAATCAAACTGTGCAAGGTCACTATATCCTTTTTTACCAGGCTGATTTTTTTTGGGGTGCACTGGGGTGTTTAAACTGGTTTCAGAACCAGACAGCTGTGAGCAGCACGTGGCATTTCACAGCCTCCTCCCACGCAGGTCGCTGCTGCAGCCCCCAGCTACCCAGACCCTGCAGCATGTGCTCATGGCAGGGCTCGGGTGAGTGCAGGCAGAGCCCCGTGGGTCTGCGCCCAGCGTGGGCAGCTGAGCTGTGCTTGTCCCCAGGGGCGGCACCAGCCATGCCAGAGCTGGTCTCAGCTGCCTCTGCAGCCAGGCAGCACTGGGAAGACCTTGGGAGATGGATTGGATCTGTTTTTTCTCTGACAGAGGAAGCCAAAGAATTCCCACATGAAGTGCTTCCCCCGCTGTTCAGCATCAAACGGCATCTTCCTCCTCTCCCCGTTGTCCAGGGAGGTGTGCAGCCGGCAAGGGTCCCTCTGACCCTCTTGCTGCCTCCTGTCAGGAGCATTCAAGGTGTGAAAAAGCTTCTTGTAGACCTCAAACCCATGGGGCATGGAGGACCCACCCAGGGGAAGGAGGCAGAGAGGGATGGGCACTCTGCATGGTAGAGATATGCAGTTACTGGAGCTTTCCATCACGGGGTGTAGGTGACTACCAACATTTGGGGCCATCCTGGACTTGGGCTGGGACAGGACCTTTGTGGGGTGGCCCATTTAACAGTTTGGTAGCCATCTGCACAACCAATGTACAGAGAAGCTTGGATCCCTTTATCCCAACCACAAACACTCCAAGAATTTTAATTTTTTTTTAATTCTGTAATTTGGGGAAATAAAACTCTGGTTTCTGAAGAGACTAATTGAAGCCGTGCTTGCGGCAGGGGCATCTCGGTGAGGGGAGAGAGAGAAACCCCCTCCCAGCCCATCTGTGCCCAATTTACTCCGATCTGGCCTCTCTGAGGCTTTTTTTCTTTCTCTCTCTCTTTAATAATTTGTTTTATAATTCCTGGAATCAAACCCATCTCAGACACACTGTTTTATTTTACTGTATTATTGGATTATACTTCCTATAAATCACTGGATGTTATTCATAGGCCACCACCAG
>JANHGN010014686.1:35686-79696 GCA_024605025.1 Megaceryle maxima | reverse complement strand
TGACTAATTGCATTAGTTCATGTATTCAGCAATAAGGCCATGAAATTTCTCCTTGGTCAAATAAATCGTCAAGCTTCAGCTGATGGTAGTAGGAACAAAAACAGATCCAGAATTAATAATATTTATTTTTCTCTGTGTGAGTGGAAGACTGATTTTTTTTTTTTTTTTTTTTTTGGTATTTGGAAATAGGCAGGGATTAAACAATTCGTAAAAAGTGCTAAAATGTCTGAGCATTTATTGGACCTACACAATATTTTTTCCAGACTTTATAGTACATGCTCATACATGACCTGTTTGATCTTTATTTATTTATTTTTAAAAGTATCATACACATTCCTTAAGTGCTTTGTCAGACTTCAGTATGGAAACCTTTGAAAAATTATTAGACCATTTCATTTCCATATAAATATGTAAACAGAGCCATTAGCTTAGCTAAAAAAACTGGAAAGGTTTTGTCTGTGTTTGTGTAGGTGAAGAGGAAAACTACAATGCTTGCTCCCTTCCTTCATTTGAGTTTGATCATGGTTGGTATTCCTTGGTAAAAGCTTTGCTTAAATTGGAAATGTCCATTTTTTTCTCAACTCCTTTTTCTCTTGTAAGAAAATGTGGTTTGGCTTACCTTCACAGAAGTCAGTATTGCAATTCTACTAAAGAAGTAAGCATCTGTGAGCTGCAAATAGTGAATTTTTAGCAAGCGGAGTACTTACCGTTTCCTTGAGCTTATCTCTTTACTTCTATTTTGATATGATAAAAAGATAATACATTCTTCAATGTCTCCATTTGTGGAAGCACTTTAAATTAGTTTACAATTAATATGCCTGAAGACCCAGTTCATGATACACGTGCTATCCATGCATCTCAAGGTGCAGCTCCAGAAAATCTCAGTATCATGGCAGCCTGTCCTGGATACTCCAGTGTCCAAAATAGTGCCTGGTATGTGTACCTAGTAACCAGAATAATTTCCTGAGTTTTATGAGAAAAGAGCCACCCAAATAACTTTTAGGAACTCTGACATTTTTATTAGGCTAGTAAGTACTGATTAGTTGTTGTTTGTAGTGGAAAGCATGGATGATATTAAGCCATGTTGTTCCATATAAATTCATACTTTCAAGGCCTTTTCCAGCATGTTGAAGATACTCCAGTATCATTACATGTAGTTTTATCCTTCTAGACGTGCAAAAAACTTTTTCTTGAAGGTTTTTCTTTTGCTTTCTGTGTGGAAATGTTTCTTACTGCCTTTTGGACCTGTGAATGCAGTGGTTCAGTCAGTGTTGTGACTCCCACTTTTTGTTTTCTGATGCGCAGAATCATCATGATTTCCCGTGCCTGTGTTTCTGGCTTTATCTTGCACTCCAAGAACATGTTCAATTTTGGCAGTATTTTTTTCTGAAATTTTTTTTTTCCTCCCCTTGTTCTGTCCTCATGCTACAGTTCTTGAAACCAAGTGTTGCTACTACTAGGTTATTAAAGAGACTGTGAAAGTAATTGTTCTAATTATGTAATTTTGACACATTGGTGGTTCTGTAGCAAGAAATTTGTGCCTTTTAGTAAATAAGACACTTACTTAATATCCTTTGAAATTTCCTGATGAAGCTAGCCATGTTTGCAGGAACATAGTTATCCTAGTCATATCATTACAGATTGTTTACCAACAGTGAGTTTAGTTTTGAGCACTTCAGTTTAACTCTTACTTGCTTTTGTTCTGACTTTTTTCTTCTTCTTTTTAAGAAAACAACCTGGTGGGTTTTTGTTGTTGTTGGTTGTTGGTTTGGGGTTTTTTGTGTTTGTTTTGTGTTTTGGTGGTGGTGGTTTTGTTGTTTGTTTTCCTCTCTGTCTAGGTCTCCTTTTTCTCCTTCCATCTCCACCAGCCAGCTAAGCATACCAAAAGTATCTTTCAGGAACCCTAATTCATCTTGTTAGAATTGTCTTCTGCTGTCCAGGTTCAAGTTTGTAAGGAGCTCCTTGCCTAGTGACCGGCTTTGTTTAGCATAGAGATCTGTTGGGTGATAATGACATGAGTGATAGATGTAAAGTTGTTGTGGTTTTTTTTGTTTTTTTTTTTTTCTTTTCATTTGCTTGTTTGTTTTCTGAATGCTTTCTCTATTAGACCTCAAGAGATCTCCTCTCATTCCAGAGCAGTTTTCTAAATGTGTAGGACAACACAAGGAAGAGAATAAAACTTAAAAGGTCGGGAGAAGTTATGGCTCTTTGTGGATAATGTTGTGAAAGTGTTAGGGGGGGGTGGGGGGTGGTGGAAATGTCACATGGTTCAGATTTGTCCTATATATCCTTCTAGACTTTTAAGACAGGGGCAGATGTGCACATTGCCATTTAGGTTGCTTCTGATATTTCTGTGAATTCCTCATTCCATAAGCCTCAGACTTTATATGCTTGCTGTGAGTCCTTCCTAGCTGTGGTGTCACCTCCGGTTCCCTTCCATAACGTAGGCCAATACAGGCCAGACCCCAAAGTGATTTGGAAACGCGTGCATAACACAGTCATGTGTACAAACTGGGAAATCATTTGAGTCCGGGGTGGAACAAGGCTGGAGATATCTGCATTACCAAGACTCAGTGGTGAGAATTAGATGCCAAACAATGAAATTGGGAACAGTTAGCACCTAATGGAAAAGATGTTAAGTCAGCCTAAATGACAGAAAGCTGCTATTTAGAAGCTTCTAACTGAAACTGTCAAACTAAAACTGTTCCTTACCTTTCTTGGGTGACTGACCACAGTTCTGAGGCAAAGAAAGAGGGATTAATGTCCAGAAGCTACTTTGTCAACTATAATGTGTTTAAAGGCTTGGGTTGTGTGGTGCTCTGGATGCTGTGCTGATCTTCTGCTTTTTGCTTGGAATAGCCCAATGGTGTGCAAAGAAGCAAGAGAGTCTGGGAGCTCAGAATGTGGTAGAAAGGAGGAGCTTGACTTTTTGCCTTTTCTTTATAGGACACAGTGGGGGCCAGGGTGAGAAGGATATATATATATTATTTTTTTTTTTACACATGAAAAAATAAGCAATTACACCATCAGATCGTCTTTTCTCTGGGTTATACTAACCTCAAGGTTTCTTATCAGATTGAATTTCTTCATCTTAATTTGTCCTAGTAGACCTTTATTTTTTGAACTTGATATTGTAACAAAACCAGCTTCCCTTAGGAGGGATTGCAGTGTGTTTTTGAATGATTTTGTTATTATCCTGGAGTTACAGTTTGTATTCAATGCTGTATATTTTAGGTAGTAAAAGTTAGCAGTGGCTGTATTTGAAGCTGCACAGGCTATGAGCAACCGTGTTACTTTCTTTTCCTGTGGGTCTAGTTGCTTCATTGCTCCTAGATTGAATTCAGGGTAAGGAGTTTAATTTGTAGAGGTCTGTTTATGTTTAGTTCTGACTACATGGATAGAGATTTCTTGCTGTTTAGCTGCTACAGCATTTACATTCCTGAACTCTTAAGCTAATAAGCACTAGATGGAAATATTAAGATGGTCTTGACAGGATGTTTTCTATGAAGGTTGCTTAACTTTCTCTGTGCTTTTAATGATCTGTCAGACAATCTGGTTCATCCCAATTATTCTGTATGATCTTCATGCAGGGAATGATTAATTCATATTATAGTCCATTTCTATGAAAGGTAGAATAGGAGATAGCAATAAAAGACTCAGTTTTCTCTTCCCCCCCCCTTTTTTTTCCCCCCTGGATTGCTGAGCACAAAGAAAAGGAGCTCCATTTAGGGTAAAGTGCAGAAGAAAAATATGTTCCTACCACCATTTAGAGGCACATATGTGCTATGTACTGTGCTGATTTTTCATTTCCTATGTAGAAACGGGAAGCAAAATTTCAAGTTAAAACGTGCTTACAAACAAATAAAACAGTCTTGTCAAGATCTGGTTTATTCATGTATATCATGAAAAGTGAACAATTTAAAACTGGGAGTGGGAATAATAGGATGAATAACTGTAGTGATATGCTGGCAAATAACAAACAAGGACATAAAGAGAAAAGGAACAGAATAGTCTTGTTCTGGTGCATCTGTTCCTTTTTACAGGCAGTGAAGTAGCAGCAATCACACAATCTTATGCAGACCTCAGGAAAAGGTTTACTAGATTTTTCCCTCAAAATCTCTCTATAGCTGATGTAATAGACTCTGGCAGCTACTGTGGAGCTGAATCCTGAAAGGTTCAGGGTACTCGGTATGACAGCAACAGTTGCATGGAATTGCAAAAGCTTGGCAGAGCTGTGGTGCATAGGATTTGTCCTAGCCTTTCCCATGCGTTTGGCTACAGTTCATCCCATTTTAGCTTATCCACCTAACGATGAAAACCAAAAATATATGGAAAATGTTTGGAGTTTTAAATTAAGAATAAGCATTAGAGTTCACATGTCTGAATTAAATGGTGAGTTTTCTATTACTGAATTATTAAAGCTGATGACCGATAGAGGCTGTAATTCTAATCCTGCGATGACAGTAACTGGGTACTAGTGCAGTCTTTTTTGTGTGTCTCTATTTCCTTCCCACGCAGAAGGGTGTTTTGGAATAGGCAGTGCTCTGTCACCCCCTTTTATGTCATCAAGAACTCTCATCCACACTGGAGGTGCTTCATAGTCCCTCTGGGTCTGCTGTCCACAGATAATCACAGCTGAACAGAACACACAGTCCTTATTAAAATCATGCCATTTGCTCAGGTAGCAGTAATAACAGGTCTAAATGATTATTTTGGAATATACCAGCTGACTGGCCTAAATAAACTGATTAGTAAAAAAAATACAGGAATTCTGGCAATTTTTAGGACAGAAATTCCTGTGAACCACTGCTGCTTCTTCAGTGCAAATATTGTTCTGGAGATTATTTGATAATATGACTTAATCAAGAGAAATCTTCTTGAGTAGACTAGGCTAGAGTGTAGGTCTGTATATGAACCTTTAGCATTATTCCTCCTCAAATTCATAATCTTTGTGTCTTTAGCTGTCTTCTCCACTCATAGTGAATGTCATGGAAGTTTTGGGTTATTTGAGAAATGGTTTATTTTAATCACAATGGGTTGTAATTCATTAAAAATTATAGTTACATTTTTAAAAGGAATAATTTCAATTATATTGTTGGCATTGTGTCCAAATTTTCTGCTAAAATGGCAGGTAGCAGTTACTGATTCCTCCAAAAAAAGCAACACTTTGCAGTATTTTAAATTCTTTTCACAAACTCTTTGACAACAAGTGAAACAACCCAAAATGTCTCTCTTCAAAAAATACAGGCGTGTAACATCTTGTGGTGATAATATACCACTAGTTTAAGATTCGGGCAGCACACAAAGTACAGAATGGCTATTTGTTTGCCTTTTGTGTATAGTCTAGAAAATGTACACAAGAAGGATTTGATTGGATTTTTTTCAGTGACAATTGAAGCTCATGATGTAGTGGTTTGTTTTTTCTTTGGTTTCGGATTTCACGTTCTGAAACTTGGAAGATATGCTCATTTAGCAGAAGCTTAACCTAATGTCAATTGGTTTATAACTGAAAGACTGAAAACCACATTGTAAGCTTGGGGAAGAGAGCTCTTCATCTCTCTAGAATGAACTTAAACTTGCTTCTAGTAGGCAGAGGTTGCAAGTGGCTGAGGCTTAAAATTCACCTTTAAATAAGCTTTCTAACTACTTATTTTGCAACTTGCAGGTATTCTTCTCTGATTAATGGTAATGCCTTATGATGTGCTTTCATTTAGTGGGGTTATGTCCTTAGTTACTCTAGCTACACCAGTGCTGGAGGTTTTGATCTCTGCTAGTTAGCTGTAGCCAATGTCTGGGTCTCATTCAGGGAGGGTTCAGGCCAGGACCTGTTTGCCACAGGTAGTCTGGAGGTGGTCATCTTGTTCTTAAGGGAAGAGTCGTTGGCTGTTTGGAGCAAGTTGCTCTGCCAGTGGCAGTGGGAATGGAGGGGCTTTTTGTTTTCTGTGTCACTATTGTAGTTGCTATTTTGGGACATCAGGGATTTGCCTGACATACCATAGGTGACTTCACATCCTCCTTCCTGCTTTAGCTCCTACTCCTGTGATTTTGCATATCCCTCTTCTAGAATATGATGTACTACTACCAGAAGTACACTGTCAGCAGGAGAGAGTGAGGGCATGTGTTGGGAGTGCATCACTTTGGAACTCTTCTTTGCATAGCAGAACCAGAGGGTTGAGCCTTGTCAGCATGACACGATTAAGGAGACTTGAGTTCACAACAACGTTCCAGATTTCCTGCTGTCCACTCTAGGAATCATAAATACAGAGAGGTGTCAGCAGTGTCTCTTTTACCATTCTCCTTGTATGACTTGGCCGTTGCTCTGGAATATTTGATATTAGGAGCCAGTATGCTCCTATGTGCCTGTTTTCAGTTATTAAAAGGATGTCTTTTCTTGTGCAGAAGATGATTTTTGGAAAACACGAAGCAAATTTAATTAACTTGTCTTTATGTTTAGCTTAATAGAAATCTCCAGGGAAAGGGATAACATTTATTTCCTAGTAACATGCTAAAATCTTTATTTCTGGTTGCAGTATTCTGTGGTTTCATGTTGCATCAATTCTCAGTTTTGCTCGTGTCTAAATATATTTACTAAAATGAAGAGGGGAAGAAAAAAAGCAGTTGCTGTGCTACCAAGAAAATGCCATACGCTTTTTTGACAAAGGTTTCTGAATGTTCTGTGATGTATCCTTCAGGGAAACTGGGTACAGTTTTTCCTGTGCTTTTCTGGAATTCATTAACTTCTGACAGTGCATTACGGTGGCATTACAAACCCCAAAGCCTGTTTCAGATGCTCATGCTGCCAAGTTCAATCCGTGTATGACTTATAAACATGATTTTTTTTCTGGAAGAAAAATACGTTGCTATTTTAAGAGCAATCCTCTTTTGTTTGCTTTGCTGTGTTTTACCTCCTATAGCGTTAACAGAAGTGAAATGATTGATAGAAGAAATTGATTATTTTACTGGGTCTAATTTAGTCCTGAATGTGAACAGCAGTGTTTGCATTATTCTAGAGTTCTCTTTTAACTGTCACAGTGGAGTGTAATACTAGTCTGGATTTGATATTTCCCCTCAATAAGAACCAGAAATTGTACTGAAGAGCAGCTTTTTGATACTAAGATGCATTTTGAGAGCTTTCTGGGATGAGACAGTCCGTCATTTACAATAACATTTGGTAGGTTTCAAGGCCTTGCAATTCACTGAAGACAGGCTGTTTTTACAGTCTGTAGGCTTTAAAAATTAACTGGTTTTTGAAGAGGACTTGTTGTCAAGACTCAGTGATTCTGTGGGGGCTTGTTTTTTTTTTCTTGATTAGCTTTATTGTCTGTGTTTTTTTTGAGTGTTTTTTGGGATTTTTTTTTTTTCCTTTAGAATTATTTACAGAAATACTCTGTTCATGTGCTCAAATTGAATTACGTATATATGCTCTGGATTAAAATGTATGGTCTAAATATGAGTACCTGGGGAAGGACAATGGAAAAGGAAACCCTTCTGCCGGTCAGTTTGCAACATAGCATGAAACACTTGATTACAAAGGTGAAGATCCAGATTTTGAATGCGTGCTATTATCAATCAGTATAAATCATCTGTATAATAATCTCATATAAATCACACCATTACAACTCACACCATTATAAGTCAATGCACATAAGATTCACAATCTGATTGTGAATCGGGGCAGGGGGGGTAAGTCTTGGTATTTGTTTCAGATTGTTTTCATTTCTCCAAGGGTATCATACACTAGTGACAAGGGGAGTGTTAAGTATGATGTAAGGCAGTTAAGAGCACTTGGGTTATTATGTTTAGACTGGTTTGCATATGTCAGTAGTTCTGAGGGATTTGAACTGCATAGCCTTTTTACCAATTAATTTTCACATCTGACTGCTGTAATATTTGAGCTTGCTAATTTGAGACTACTTTGTTTAGTGTTTTAAAAGCCTCTAAGTACTTCTGTATTTATAAGTAGGTATTAAGAGTGATTGCTGTATGGTTGGTAACTGCAAGCAGTTTCATGGTCAAACCCTTCAGCAACTGTAAATAAGAACTAGTTTGTACTGCGGAGCATTGTCTGCATTGATTTGCATTACATTCATGTCTGGATGTTGCTGGAGGTATTGCAGTTTCTTGTATTAGATGTTGCACAGTTGGATAGTCGGTGCCAATCCTTGGCCCTAAAAGCTCAGAACTGACGTGTACAGGGGAAACAGAAGTTTTTTCCTCTTCTCACATGCAGAGCAAAAGAGGGGTGGAGGGACATTAATTACTCAAGGTCATAATGAAGGTCTACAGCAGAGCTGGAAATTAGTCTAAATTTTCCAAGGGCTGGTGAGAAAGCAAGAATTCTTTTTGATAGGAAAACCCCACTGTTTTTACATTAATTTCCTTTCTAATGAGTGAGGAAAACAATCCATCAGAAAATTCTTATAGGTAAGGAAAAAAGATGGAGAGGGAGAGAAAGACATAAGAGAAGATAATTAGGTGGGAGGGAAGGAGAGAGCTGGAAGGGACAGAGAGAGGGTATGTCAGAGCATTTGTATGAAAGGGGGAAAATCAAAATCGGTTTCTCCTCTGTGTGGTTCAGGTATTTGAACCTATGTATTGTTTTAAATAAGTGACAGTTAAGAGAACCCTTGCCCTTTTCCCTGTCTTTCTTTTTTTTCTTTATGTTTGTGCCCAAAACTCTATTCTGGATCTTAGAAGTTCTTTTGGGATGAGAGGGAAGAAGGAAATGGGGAAAAGATTGATTTGAACAAAAGGTTTAAGTGGTCAGAAAATTAATGTCTTACCAAAATGTTTCTGACCAACCCCATTCTTAAATCCCACTCCAGAATTTTAGGCTGTCTTACTTCTGTTAATTACCGCATTACACTGGATTCAGTCAAGAACCGTTATATTCCAGAAGATGCACAGGTGCAGAATACCAGATTGACTCTTCTATGTCCTCTCTTTTGGAGAAGAGTCACACTAAGACACAAGAAATGAAGAAGAGCATGTCCATCAGATCGATGGAGGTTCTGCTTCCCCTCTGCTCTGCACTGGTGAGACCTCACCTGGAGTATTGCATCCACTTCTGGGCTCCCCAGTTCAGAAGAGACAGGGATCTGCTTGAGAGAGTCCAAAGGAGGCTGCAAGGATGATGAAGGGACTGGAACACATGCCTTATGAGGAAAGGCCAAGAGACCCGGGCCTCTTTTGTCTGGAGAAGAGAAGACTGAGAGGGGATTTGATAAATGTTTATAAATATATGAGGGTTGGGTGTCAGGAGGAAAGGGACAGCCTCTTCAAACTCGTGCCATGTGACAGGACAAGGGGGAATGGATGTAAGCTGGAGCACAAGAGGTTCCACCTTAACACGAGGAGGAACTTCTTTACTGTAAGGGTCACGGAGTGCTGGAACGGGCTCCCCAGAGAGGTTGTGGAGTCTCCTTCTCTGGAGATTTTCAAAACCCGCCTGGATGTGTTCCTGTGTGCCCTGTGCTAGATTATATGATACTGCTCTGGCAGGGGGGGTTGGACTGGAAGATCTCCAAGGTCCCTTCCAACCCCTGACACCCTGTGATACTGTGAATGGGGCAGAATCCCACCTGCAGCCCATGGAGGACCCCACACCAAAGCAGGAGACTCTTCCTGAAGAAGTCCATGATTCTGAGGGACACCTGTGCTGGAGCAGTCTGTTGCTGGGAGGATTTAGGCCTGTGGAAGAGACCCACCCTAGCTGTAGAAGCCCATGGAAGAGTGTCTCCCATGGGAGGGATGATACATTGCTGCAGGGGAGGATTGTGAGGAGTTTTCCCCCTGAGGAGGAAGGAGCAGCAAAAAGAACATGGGACAGACCTGTTCCTTCCCCCTCCCCCCCCCCCCACCCCATGCTGCTGAGGGAGAGGAGAGCTGAGCCCAGGAAGAGGAGAGTGGTGGGGGAGGTGTACTTAAGATCTGGTTGTGTTTCTCACTGTCCTCCTCTGATTCGATTAGTAAACTGATGGTGGTTTTGTTGCTTAAATTAAATTGATTTTGTTTCCCTGCCTGGAATCTATGAGCCCTCCCTGTCCTTTGTCTTGACCCTCAAGCCTTTCGTTGTGTTTTCTGCTCCCCATCTCCCTAGAGCGGGGTAGGAGAGGTGGCTGTGAGGTTGCTTTGGTGCCTGCTGGTTTAAACCACGGCGTGTCTAATCTGTGAAATGCCCAATCCTTTACTTCTTAGCTGAAATGTAAGACTTTATTTTACAGTCCCAAAATTTCACATGGATTTCGTCACTTTTATTCCTTTGCTGTCAGCAGGTATCTAGAGTGAAATAGAAGTCTTTTGTGTCATTAAAAAATGTGATTCTTAGGGGTTTGTGCAGAATCTTGTTTTGTACCAGGCAAGGCTGCTTCTCTTTCTCTTTTGGTACCGTTGTGCACAATGAGAGGACTTTTTGGTGAAGGCTTCCTGCCAGGTTTTGCATTGTCTAGATATCCTGGGCCCTTATGGCTGCTCATTATTCTGACTGAAAATACAAACCTGAGATCTTCTAGTTTCATGCAGTATTTTAAGGAAAGCAACACTGAATGAGAGAGGCTAGTATTTAATCCTGCTTGTCTCTGGTCTGGAGGTGTTATTTCTGTTTTTTATACTAGCTGTAAATATAAAATCCTTTGTACAGAGATGGTAGATGATCTCCACCAGGGTGGTGAAATACCTTCTAACAAACAATAAATGCCATAATTTAATAATCTAACAACCTTAAATTTCAGAATGAGAAGACCTGTTGATTTGCATACAAAGTAATCATAGAAAGGTTTGTGTTGAAAGAGACCTTCAAAGATCATCTAGTCTGACCCCCATGAATGAAATGAAAGATGACCTTCTAGTTTTAGGACCTCAAAACTGTTTTCTTCTGCTAGCAAATACGCTTTCGTTTTCAGTGAGTTCTGTTTTAATTGCATGTTGTTAATGTGTAACTGGATTGTGAGTCATTTTAATAATGACTTGTGTTTAATGATAGAGTTACTGCCTATTTGATGATGAATGGGAATAGTAGTTTATCATCCTCCTCTTGTTGATGTCCAGGTTGTACTGGTGGTTATGAATATGAGGGAATCAATCTTGGGGAGGACTTTGCAAGTAACCAGATCAGTAGTTCTGGTTCCATTTCTCATTTTCTAGAAGAACTCAGTTTATTTTTGGTATTTTCAAATACTTCTTTCGTAGACCTCTGATTAGGTTAGCAATAGGTTTTGACTGACCTAGTTTAAAGTCAGGCAGTGTACATTTTATGATACTAACCTTGATTAATGAATATAAAGGAGAAAGATACAGAGCTTAGCTGGTTCCTGTGTCAGCAACTTCTCACTAGTAGAAGACAATTTATGTTCTCAAGTTTGTTTCTAGTTGCTAGATTATTCTTGCCCCAAATGAGGGTGGGGCGATTACTAAAGGGCAGAGTGATTCTTCCTACTGTTCATTGGTATTTTGTAGTACTAGTATTTATTACAGAAAGTTTGATAAATTATGTGCATCTAGTCTTGGGGGAAATAGACTATTATTTAGTCAGTAGTATGTAGGCGTTTATAAACTAAGATGGTCTGAAGTGACCCGAAACTTAAAAATACAGGAACGGTTAGATAGTGAGTAGAAGCAAAGCTAAATCCATCTTCATCAACAAGGCACTGGTGTGAATCCAGTGTTATGCAATGATATATATATATATATTGAAAATGATGTTACAGAATCAGGGTTTCTACCCAGGGTGCTTTGCTTCTCTCTCTCTCTTTTTTTTTTTAGTTTTCCTTCCTTCTTATTGAAGTTAGTGGAAAGGAGCTACTATTCCCTTTCCTCGTTGAGTAGTTGACCAAGCTATTACTTCATTTTTGTTTTCATGTCCCTAAAGGTCAGAAATCAACTAACTTATGAGACATCTGGCAGAAGAAATTATGTAGTAAGCCACTGATTCCAATTAAATTAATAAAATTAATGGTTACTTAATGAAAAATAAAGGAAATCCTAAAAATAAAAATTGTTAAATAGTACATAAAAAGAACTGTATTTATGACATTGAATTTCAAAGATTTCATACCTTCAATTATTTGTAGATGAAGACCATTGATTAAACAAAATAAAGACATTGTCTGGGGGTATCTCTTAATCTTACCCAGTTGTACCAATTGTCCTTCCAGTATCTAAACAAAATTCTCAGAAAGCAGAAATTCTGTTTCTATTGCCATCAAAGGGATGTAATTGTTTAAAGGCATTGTTTTTTGCAGCATGTTGTAATTTTTCTGTAACATTAATTCAGACCAAAAGTCTGTTTTCTAGTAAGTTTAAGACTGACTGTTAGAAGTTCTACTGTAGTCTCTCTAATTGCAGGGGGGTAAAAAAAGGCAGTATTTAAATTTCGTCTTAAATATTTGCTTTTGGTACATATTAGAACACCTATAGTTAAAATTATAGCATACTTGTTATTAAAAATGAAGTTTTGCATCCTCTGCATATGAAGAGCTGCTTGAAAACTGGTTTAGCAGTGTAGTGATCACATTTATTATGCAAAAAATGGGACTCATTTGATCAGCAGTACTTTGACATAGTACTTCCAGAGAATGACTGGTTGGATACAGAGGAGTGTAATGTGTCAGAGTTCATATGAGATTTGTGTTTCCAAGATCATCCTGATGTCATACAGTATCTAATGTTTATATTAAAATGAAAATTCATTCAGATGTGATGGTGATGTGAAGGACAGTAGATTCCTCTGTGCAGAGAAACAGAAAGAGGCATACTCTGCAATATATAAAGAAATGATGTGGTAAGATGGAAGAATACACATTCTAGCTGTCTTTTCCTTCTAATTCAAGTTCCATTTTTAGATTCAACAAATCCAATGTTAAACCTCCGCCAATACTAATGCTGTCTTAGGGAAATTAATTTTTACTTCCTCCTTTCTAAAAACAAGCTAACAAAAAAGTTTCTCAAGGACAACTAAAGATAATAGGCTGCCAAATAGAAGAGAGGCATGAAAGACAGATCCCATCCTCTTAGTATTACTATTTGTATTTGGGCTGGAATTAAATGTGTCAAATCTGTATTCCTGGATGTCAGTAATAAGTGCTTTAATAGTTAAACTTTCTCCTAAAGCCAAGAATATATTCCAAATAATCCTGACTTGGTCACAATTCATCATCCTGTGATGGGGATGTGAAAGAGAAGCAGAAGGTTAAATTAATCAGCTATCTAAATCAACTGTCATTGATTTCCTCTTGGTTTAAAGACATCGGTTCCCCTTATCTTCCAGAATACTTGAGCAGATTTTCCTTGAGTTTTTCTTCATCTCCTCCTCATTAGTTTAGCTTCTGCCCTAAATTTTTTTCTTACATTTGAAGTACCTAGCTAGCTTGGAAATGTGTTGGTTCTATTTATCACTTCATTATTCTCTTCAAAGGGTTGTTTGCCTCAAGTCTCATTTGTTGTTGTTTTTCTGCTGGTTTATTTTCAGATGCCAGCAGGTATTTTCTAATAGCATGTACACGTCTCCATAGCTTTCTCCTCTTTTTATTTGGTCTGTCTAGAAAATGGAGAGACTGAACATCTTGGGACAGGAATTTCTCCCCAGAATATGTTTCAGTTTAAGGTCATTCATTTGTATCTCTAAGATCATGTTCTAAAGCCTTGGCACTGAAGAAGCTGGTGGTTTGCCAAGATGATGATTGGTAGAAATGTTGCGGTGCTGCCACATCATACTAATGGGGTGTTGGACAATGAAGCAATGGATTTTTGATCTGAGTATAATGTTGCTGCATTGGTTTTCATTTTCTCAGTGTATATATCACTGGAGTTTCTACCCCTAAGTGTGCTGCCCCACATCATTCTTGTGAGGCAGCATTTGATACTATTTCCTTACCGTCATTGTAATATTTTACTTTTGATTAAAGGGTGATACAGTCTTTACAGTTTGGAAAACCCTGTCATTCCCCTTTTCATTTCCTCCTGTTACTAGCTTTCACAGACTCAATGCAGGTTTCTTCTAATGTGAATAAAAATCTTGACAGGGAGTTTAGCATTTCTTACGCTACTTAACAGGGTTGATGCTCTTAGCTGCTTTCCTCGTTCATGCTGCTTGCCTATGACCTAATGGCCTCTTTTTGTCATTAGCTCACTCCAAATTGATCTCCGTTTTACTGATTTGGTAAAAACTGGAATACACTGCCAGCTCACAACTTGTGAGTTGAGATTTAAAGGGCTTTTATGGGTGCCTTTCTGAGACAGCCATGCACTAGACTGTCATTCATAATGACATAATTTTCTGTAGGTTCTTTATGTAATTAAATTTTTTTTTCTTTCTTTTTCTTTTTTTTTTTTTTGAGAGTAGGCAATACACCAGAAAACACTAAATTCACTGCAAGCCTTGTCTTTCCAAAGGACCCTTAAAAAAGATTACTTTCCTCCTCTGAGTGATGCCAGTATTTGGATTGAGCATTTAGTACCTTACGTGAGCAAGGGATCCAATCCCAGGTAGATAGGATTTCCTGAAATACTTGGTTTTTTGGATCTTAATTCTATTCACAGTACACATACAATTTTTATGTTTCTTTCACCGAAAGCACTCAGACAAACTACTCAACAATGCCTTATTTTTATAAAATGAGGCTGAAATGTGCCATACTTAGAAGGTGGTTCTCCACTAAAGATTATATGGTTAATTATAGTAATGCTGGTTCACTGCTGTCATTACATTTGTAAATAGAATTGATTTTTCAGTGACAGTTATTTCAGGCCTTTGAACACAAAGGGAAGTCTTTCTTTAATTTCTTCTGTTGTGAAAATCACCCCTCCTAGGTCTTCTGTTAATTTTAGTAATTTCTAAGGTTTTAGTCATATTGTTGGTTTTACTGCTGATCAAAAATCTAAAAAAGCATTTTGCTCTTGTACTCTTATGGCCCCACTGTCTGGTGTGGGTGCTCTACTTAATCTGCAAGTAAACATAGAAACATAGCAATGTCTGGGTTGGAAGGGACCTCTAGAGGTCATCTAGTCCAACCCTCCTGCCGAGATCAGGGACATCCTCAACTAGAGCAGGTTGCTCAGAGCTCTGTCAAGCCCCACTTTGAATGTCTCCAGGGATGGGGCCTCAACCACCTCCCTGGGCACCCTCTTCCAGTGCTCCACCACTCTTGTGGGAAAGAACTTCCTCCTTATTTCTGATCTAAATCCACTCCTTTCTAATTTAAAACCATTGCCCCTCGTCCTTTCCAAATATGACTCATCTAGATGATGGTCACATCATGATGCAGATTAGTCTTATTCTGTATTGTAAAGCAAAGATGCTACTTCCTTGGGGTTGGTAACATTACAAAATAGTAGAAATTCTGCACAGTTTCAGATAATTACAAATGCCAGTTGCCAGGTCGCTTAACCATTTAAGGGGCAAAGAATCGTAGGGCTGGACAACTTTTGGTGCTGAAACTGAAAGTGACTGAGGTCACGCCATACTAAAGTGAGACAGAAAAGCAGTCTGTGTGGTACTTTCAGTTGAAGAACAACTCTGCTGAGCACAGCAGTTTATCAGCAATGATCCAGTATTTTTTCTAGCTGTAGTACAAAAGGAGAAAAGGGACATCCTCAATGGTTAAGCTCTTTGACATGAAAAAACAGCAAGGAATATGTAATGAAGTCCTTTAATTGAAGTCCTCCTTTTCTTGTCTTTGTCCTTACCTTTCACAAAAATTCTTTTTTCCTTTTCTGGCTTCTCCTTCTTTACTTATAGAAAGTTGTAACAGCTCAGTCACTCTTGTCATAAACATCCTCATACTGTGGAATGAGCTAAGTGTCAGGTACATCTAATGGTACTGAGAAAATAAAAAAAACATAGAAATTTGTTTTAGAATTTAAGAATTTAGAACTTAGTTTTTAGGGCACGAGTCTTCTTTGGTCTATGCTGTGCTGTGTTGATTTAACTTTTAGTCCACTAATTAATATTATGACTGTTTGGTTTTCAATACAGCCTTTAAAAGCAAGTCTAATATATTGGTTAAGATATTTTTAGTTCTAGTGAAGGCTTTATTTCCTAAGGAGTATTCAAGAACAAGAGTTTCTACAGGAGACTTATACTGTCATAATCAAAAGTGCTATTAAATATGGTACAATTTGTGCTGGTAATAGCTTTGCAAATACAAGTTCTTAGATTGATTTTTTTTTTTTCTTTCAAAGATAACCATTATTTTAAGGTACTGGAAAGAGGAATTTTTTTTTCCCCCAAATATCTTTTTCTGAAATGTCACTGAGGACTTAAACATAAAAAGCCCTCCTGTAAATTGGTGTTGCTGATACTGTGCAATAATCTGCAGCACAGCATCTGCTACCAATACTGTGTAGGTTAAATGGCTTTCCTTTTGCAGTGATTGAAACTCTGAGATGTCTACACAGACATACCCACCAAAACTTAGGATGGCTTAGGAAGTTACAAAGTTAATGTGCATCTCAAAACCTCTTGACACGGGCATATTCTGGTGAACTAAACCCAGTTCATTTCTGTATGTCAGTGCCTAAAGAGAATTTTAACATACTTTGTCATTTAATGTTGCAACTTCTCACTGCATAGCTCCTGTAGTGGATGTGAGAATCCTTCATGATTGGTAAAAGTGTCTAGTTGGAGGCACTAGTGGATCAACAACATGGTCTTGCTCCGGAAGGAGAGGCACTTAGATGAGAAGATTTCTGCGGTCTTACTCATCTCTACTGCCTGGGATTTGTATAAATCTGGTAGGAAGTTTTTTGAATCCAGTCAAAAAGTTGGCCATTTGACAGCTTAGAGCTCAACATTTGCTGCAGTATTACCATGGGAATAATAGAAAAGATTGAAAAATTAAAAATTGAAAACAAAGAAGTTGAAAATAAGATCAGACGATTACACCATTCTTTGAAACAAAATTATTCTCGAATCTGTCATTTTAATGCAGTTTCACAGCCTGGGTTGGTACCCCCCAAAAGGAATCTGGAACAGAGTAAGCTTTTTAATGGAGTATGTGGGATAAACACAGGCTAAGTCACATTTCTCCTTAAAAGTTAAATATTTAAGATATCCTTTGCTTATGGTACTTAGCACATGCTTACTTAAAATCTGACTTTCATAGTTCTCTTTCAATTTGTCAAGGAAAGCTGTGAATTTACATGAAAAAATCACTTATCTCCTGTATTTGTGTAAAGTGGGTTAAATCTTTTGCCATCAGCAGTGTTGCTTAACCTTTTACGTTGTATCTCTGCTCCATATTGTTCCAAACTTTTATTTTACACAGAGGGTTTTTAATCTATTTTGGCATTTTCATGTGGAATACAATACTATTTTTCTCTGAAAGCTCGTGTAATTGGGCCTATTTACCACAAATAATTGATTAATTTTAGCTTAAGTTCCTAATTAGTGTATTTTACAACACATACTACTTTTTTTTTTTAACTAGTAACAAAAGTAATATATTTTGTATTTTTAAGCAAAAAAATTGCATGCCTCCTTTGAAATGAGCAACTATATAATGAACGATACAACTGCAGTATTTCAGCGAACACCGTATTTACCCAAGGAATTAGAAGAGTAGTCCCTTTGCTTTTACAATGTTTAAATTGCTTTTGAATATATAAAGCATACATACATCTTATGCATTGCATGCAGATTTTGTAGTCATGAAAGCAAACCTGATTTTTATGTTAGGATAGCATAATTGTCCACAGTTGTTCTTGGCATGGTTTCCTACTTGCATGAGTTTTACGATACTGTAAAAGTAATTACTTAAGTCTCAGGGTACTTTATTAAGCAGAAAAGGAGGAGAGGTTGTGCCTTATTTCTGGTTTGTTTTATATATACATTTACAATCAGTTTACTTAACTGGGTTTTTTTTTGTCTGTAATTCTTGTAGCTTTTTTTTTTTCTTTGAAAACCTGCAAATATGCATCTTTGTATGATGTGCCAGCTACATATAAAACCCGTGGGCTGCTGTAAGACATAGTTTTGTCTGATTTGCATTTTTATCATGATTCAAGGAACAGTTTCTGTATTCGCTCCTGTTGTACTGGATTTAAAAGGTTTTTGTGAAGGTTTTGAAAGAAAAGAAAGCTATAAGAATTACAGGAAAAAAAATATAATTAAATAAAATGATTGTAACTGTATATATAAATAAGACAAATAAGGCACAACCTCTCTTTTTCTGCTTAGTAAACTCATAACTGTATAGAATAGTTGGTTTCAGCGAGCTGACTGGAGAATCATATTTTTCGTGGTATTTACTTGGCTGTCTGCAAGATAGTGAGTTATATGGAGACTCGAGTCCTGATGGCTCAGTGTGTGTGAGCCAGAGAGTTCCATCCTGTAGCTCTCTGACCAGGACTGGCACACTGAGGCATGATGGATTGTTCCCAGGGTTTCTGTGGGGAGTAAGTTCTCTATCCTTGTGAGGACTGAGGCTTTGCTTTTTCCTGCGCAGAGCCGTTCTGTATTTTACAGTGGTACCTGGAATTAATCAAGTGCTATTTGCACAGCAGTAAATGAGCTTAGATGATCAAGCTTCTTGTGTTTGATCTACTTCCTGTTTCAGTAAATAGCAAAACTTCCACTGACTCCAATGAGAATAAGATTAAGCTGTTACTGTATTCCACATGTTTGCATAATAAAATGGTGGTTCTTGCAAATATTTCCAGTGGTGCTTTCAAGTACTGAAATGGCACCTCTGCTCAGGACAACTCTGAAATTGGCTTTATCTGTTTTCTGTGTTTCACAGAGGATGAACTGAGGCATTTCTAGTTTTCAGGGCAAGGCACTTCACAGTACCTCCAAAAAAGGATACTTGATGAAAAGGTGAAGGAGCTGGGGGATTGAAAAAAACCCAACCTGTTAGTGCTTTATGTAATAGATTCAGCTAGATGATCTACAGCATTTTTTGTTTGCTTAATACATGACACAAACTGAAACACGGAAGGCTCTGTCTGAACATCAGGAAACACTTTCTTACTGTGAGGGTGACCAGGCACTGGAACAGGTTGCCCAGAGATGTTGTGGAATCTCCATCCGTGAGGATACTCAGAAGCTGTCTGGACATGGTCATGGGTAACCAACTCTAGGTAGCTCTGTTTGAGCGGGGTGAGAGGAGTGGACCAGATGATCTCCAAAGGTCCCTTTCAACCCCAGCCACTCTGTGTGATTCTATGACTTTAAGCTTACCTTAATAAAGGGAGAAGGAAAAAAAAAATAAATCTTTGTGTTTGAGCTTTTCCTGATGTATGAAGCATTAGAGGGTACCCATGATACTGTAAGAAACTGTCACAGCATTTGTCTGAAAAACAGAAGCGTCTCTCTTGATTTCTGACCCTTTAGGGGATGAGCCTAATAAGCTCAAAGGACTACTTGAAAGAGATTGCTTCTAGTCAGATGGAAAGCAAGACAGAAAGACTGCATGAATGGTGAGGATCTGGTTCACAGGCAGAGCAGTTCTGAAAGAAGAACCTCAGAAGAGCAAGACTGGGGAAAAACCATGAGCTGAAATATTCAGGTTTGCCTCACAGACAAGTGAGACAGAATAAATGAGGTTTTGACTGCATACTGATGACTTTGTTTCAGAGGAAGCTGGAGAACTTGTTTGCCGTTGGTCAGATGTTGTAAATTTTTCCTTTTAAATGAATCGTCCTTGTTCTGTGGTTTATATCACTGCCAGTGAGCTTTAGATCAGGCCTCGTTCTCTGAAGGGAAATGTTTTTAAACAGTGTTCTATGTAATTTCGTCATACACAGGTGTTATGCAGAATTTGTTTATTTTTAGTAGTAAACCCCAAGTAAATTTCTGTAACAGAACTGACATTAAATACATGATTAGAAGAGCTGATTTCAGCTTTGTTACCTGGGTCACGAAGTAAAAGAATACACACCTATAATTTAGTGGTGGGTTGCCCACCTAGGATGAGCCAGATGGTTAAGTAAGTGTTACAGAACAAACTAGGTGGCATGCCACAGCTGAGATCCCAGCCATGCCTTTCACTGCTTTGCATGCCATATGCTACAAAATGTTGTCTGCGTTAGAATGCGCTATGTGCAAAAACTGATTGCTCCAGGCAAACAGTGTGAAATACTAGATTACTTGAATGAAGCTATCCTAATATAGGTAGCATTTCAGTTAAGTACAGTAACTGTGGCTTACATAGATAAATAATATCTTTAATAATCATAATTTGCAATAATCTACATGTTTTTTCTTATTCTAGCTGTGGAAAAATGCCAAAACAAGCAAGCATACATGAGTGCTTCCACCTGAGTGTTTCAGTTTGAATGAAGAATGTTTTTTTTGAAGGAAACTTCCCAATCAGCCCTGATTCTGCTGCTTGGTTCTCATTATGACATAGTTTAGGAGCACAAGTAACACCCTGGTTTTGAATTAAACTCAACTGGAGGATGAGTTTCTGGAAGTTCCACCGGTGCACTCGGACTGCTAGTGAGCATTTAGTCCACAGGGATGACCTAAAGTTAGCCTAAAGTAAAAGCCCTGAAACCCATAGATTCAGGCACTCTTCAGTACCAACTGCCCATTCCCCGTATGTGCTCCTGGGGCAGTGCACTGCTTGCTAACATGGACAGGCACAGGGTGAACAACCAGTATATGCTATGAACAGGTCTCCTCAGATCAGATCCTTATTCTGACATTTTGATGTATTGGGCAGGTGGTAATTTATTTTTTTTTTACCTTTTATTTTGGCAGTAATCTATTTCTGGGAGGTTTATCATAGGCTGCTTTAAATTGATGCATCTCTCTGAACCTGCAGTTTTCTGGAAGGACATTGTACTAGATAAATGTTTCTGATATTTGATGAAATAAGTGGATTTTCATTTCTCTGATGTAAAGGTGCCTGGAAAGGATCCTTGTTGTGACTAAATTTGTGACTAGAAGCTCCTGATAAACAGGGTCAGTTTCAGGTGACTATTTGCAAGGAAGTTGCAGAGCTTTTATTTGGTTTACTAAAGCAGATTTACTAAATAGGATTTAGTAAATAATGTTGGTAAATATTTTAATGATTTCTTATCTCTCTTTGTGATCAAGTTTTAAAGCATAAGGCAAATCCTTATAGTGAAAAAGCTCATTTTCCAAAAACAAAATAGTGATCTTCTATGTACAGCAGACAGTTTCCTGACATTGAGATCTACTTTCTTTAGCTGAAGGAAGAGGTATAGCTTGAAACTATAAGGCCATACAATGTCTCCCCTCCCTTTCTTCCTCCCCCCCCGCCCCCTTGTTTTCCTAAATGGGAGTGGAAAAGTTAGAAACTTTTAATGCATTTTGAAATGCATAAAGTAAAGATTAAAGGAGCTGACAAATGAGAGGGAAGAAGTATAATTTTTCTTCCTGTGCTTGCAGCAAGTCCTCATTTTGCTTTATAATTTTGAAGCTGTTTATGCTGTTTTATTTTTTAATAACTTCTCTTAATTAAAGAAGTTATATAATCAGGACAATAAGCTGTTCTCTAGGGTGTCCTAATTGAGAGGATTTTACTGCTTCTCTGCTTTGTATTACTAATAATGTTTATTGAATGGTATTTGAATAGTTGACAATGTTTCTGTTATTTCTACAGTGATTGAAAAATAGGGCATGCTGATAGGAAGGTGTGTGATGTGCATATCAGACCATTTGTAAATACAAATAAAGCTCTGCAATTAGGTTAACAACTGTTTTTCCCAATGAATGTCATAAATCCATGAGATGTTAACAGGAAATTAGACTGTATCTGGAGGTGCAGCCTAAAAAACCACCGAAAAATCACATCAAAGTGCAAGCCACCCTTTGCTGCTGGGCTTAGTGGTTTAGGTTGGGACGATGCTGGGTGGAAATTCTTACTGGTGGAGAGGACCATAATTTTTCCTGAGAGGTGTAGAAGCTGTAGACCCAAGAGAGCATAGGTCTCTTGTCTTGCTTATGGTTACATTTAAACAGTTTGCTGAGCTATTCCTCTCTGCAGAGGTGTATTTATTCCCAAATTTTTACTAGGATGACTTATTTTAAAGTCAAGTCTGGCCATCTGGAGGGACTGAGTCCTCGGGATAGGTAATGACAGGTTGTTGCAGTACAGCTACGGCGCTAGCTGCGCTGAAGTGACAAGGTGTAGACTGGTGACAAGGTTATGGGTGAACAAAGTGTCTAGACTCCCAGTTGCATCATTTCACAGAGAGCTACGTAAGCAGTAAATGCCTAGCACTAACCATCTGTCCTTCTCAGAATAATGTGCATGGCAGGTCACAGATGACCAATTGGAAAACAACTTTTTTTTTTCCCCTTTAAAAATGTATTATGAAGTCTTCTGAGAGCAACAGATCACTTATTTTATCACATATTTTCTGTTACATCTTCTCTGCCTCAGGAAATTTTCTTTATTCCCTACAGCAGATTCCTGAAGATTTATTCCAGGTTGAGGTTTTTTTTTTTTCAGTATTTTTATGAGTCAGCCTCAAGAGTGTTTTCTCATAGCTATTATAGCTATCTCTATCCTAACAGAGGAACTCTGTGCTGACACCATATTTCCTTTTAGAGGGTGTAAGGTGTTCTCAAGCAATCTTAGATAGTTGGGTCAAGGAGCGATTATTGCCCCTTCTAGTTCAAAAAAAGAAAAACAAGTTTCATAAATTGAATCTCAATCTGCTGTCATTTTAACAAAAAGTAGTTGTACCTACTGAGTTAATTTTATTTCTCTCCAAATCCTTTTAAAAGTTTTCAGATACAGTTTTATACCGTGTCATTTTTGGGGGGGAACTGGAAGATGATTAGTTTAATGAAATGTAGAAAAGTAAGCTTAAAGTAATGCTTTATAAAGTAATGTTTTATATAACATTTCTGGTTTGTAAATGTCTTGAAAGTGGTCATGCTAAAAGTAGAGAAACACATTTTCAATTGGGATAAATGATATTTGCTCTGTTAAATTCAGTTCAATTATGTTGATTGCACAAAATAAAATGTCTGGTCCTGAAGAAACTGACTTTTCCATGACTTGAAGCATAGTGCTGAAAACCCAGCAGTCTCTTCTTAGATTTGATTGCCTGCTTCTGCGTCTAGGAGATGATATTTTTGGGGGCACTCACAATTTTGTGTTTCTGCAAGATTATAACTGTTGGGAGAAGTACAAACACAGAAAGACAGCCAGGCAGATTAGCAAGGTGAGTTCTTAGATTTGAAGGAAATAAATGAATTCTTTTTTGTGCAATTAAATGGAAAGAATGTGGGTTTTTTTATTTGGGGTGGTGGGAGGACAGAAAGAAGGCAGGTAGAGGAGAGAAATCTCCTGAAGTATGTCCCAATTTTGGAGACTGCAGTTTTTTTGAGACTATCTTAAAGTCACATATATGTTATTTAACCGAGTTGCCAGATCCCCAGATCGAGGGTTCAGGAAGCATTGTATCTCCTGCAGCTTCCAGTCATGGGGATTTAGACAAATACACTAGGAATCTAACAGTTCAGGGAAGACCTGTGTAAGAATTGTGTGGAATATGGGCAATTTTATTCATGAGACGAATTGAATTGCATTTTTAATTTTATTACAGGAATCTTTCTTTATCTGTTAAAGCGTAATTGTTTCAACGTAATTCTTTCAGTGATGTTTGCAATGATTTATTTTGCATCATGGTAATTACCTTAGCAATGAAAAAGACTTTCAAATGCTTACAGTACACAGCCAAGCAATACATAATGGTATGCAACTGTCAATGAAACAGACTGTTTTTCTGACCTGTTTTTTCAATCTGAACATGACGTTTATTTACCACCTTCATTATTGCAGCATTAACATATAGAGAAGTTGTGCCACATCATCATGTACTTTGCTAGCAGATGGCCACTAACTTCTTGAAGGCTTTGTTGTACTTGCTTAAAATATCCCATATTGGCACAAAGTTTCTTTCCTCAGTGTGAAGTATGATTGATTTGGTTGAAATAGATTAATCTGCCTCTCATCTGGTTTTTGAGCTTGCTTCATACTACAGCAATCCAGGCTTTGACTCTTAATTTTGCACAATTATCAAAGCCACTTCTGCTAATAACGTGGTGTGGAAAGTTCCATTTGGTTGCGTATTCTCTGAAAGAGCAGTGCAGGTGGTAGCAGTAACTGAAGACCACATTTCTGCTAGAAAAGGTGGAAAAAACTGCTTTGTTCTTGCTCTACCGTAACTGTCCTCTACAGACATTCAAGCTTCAGGATTGAAATTTTACTTTCTTCCCTCTCTGAGGCCTGTGAGAGTTTGTCTAGTTGTCTCTGTGCAAAACTGAACCCCCTTTGTGTTATGGATCGTCTGTTTGCTGACTGCCTGGCTGGTATTCTAAGTTGTGTTTTGTGCTGAATATAAAGGTGAGGAGTTCATCACTGAAGTATTTTTGAAGTCTACTTCATTCATTGTTTTTGTATGTGAGCTCAATATTAAATGCTTATCTTTTCCAGGAAGGTCTGTTTGTTGCTGCTTGGGTTTTTTTTTCCCACAGTACTGTTTTACACAATCTGTAAAGAGGACGATACGTTGTTTAGATAAGTGTTGAATGGCTGTAGTTGCAGGCATGCGTATATTTTAACTGCTCAAAATAAGATAAAAATCCACATTGGTGCTGGAAAGGAAAATTGCAAAAAGAGACAAAAAGGAAGGTCTTTTTCAAGTAATTTAGTGTTTGGTTATACAGAGATACAGTGTATTTTTAGTTCTTATTGCCATTGATGTTTTAATTGCCATTGATTTGCCTCTCAGCTTTGATAAAGGGTACCTTGGGATATTATTTGGCTTCTGTGTCCAGGTTTTATTGAGTCCTACCATGAAGTTTTCTTCTGTTGTCTTATCTTTCATTTTTTATGCTCTTCTTTGGACCTTGGGGAACTGTTTTTGACCAGTTTCAGTTAGCCTATCCTGGCCCTAGAAAAAATAATTTCATCTCAAGCTGTGCTGTGTCAATAATCCTTCATGGTTCTAAATAACACTTTGGATGGACTTGTGGAATTCTCTGTACCTTACTCACTCTTCCTGAAGTTTGCCCCTCACCTATAGAAAGTAACAGTATAATCTGAATGGGTGAAACAGAACATGCAGATTATATATAACATTACTAAAAAAAAAAGATAAATTAAATAATTCTTCAATCTATTGAAGTATATACAACCTACTTTGTGCTGTGCTGCTGTTTTCTTAATAGCTTTGGAAGCAATCCATATTGCTTTTTATTTTCATAATGATTTTCTGGTGCAGCTTCAGTCATATGTGAATTCTTTTGGCAGCTGGGGTTCTTGCTTATTTTTTGCTAGTTTTGTTCCATCTATTCTCTGCAGTTCCCTACTACTGTCTGCTTGTTCTTAACGTCTCCTTTCAGAAGCTGAAAGTACCAACTGGGCATTCAGCTTCTGTGTCTTGTTCCTGGCTACTTCCGAAACATCACTCAACTTTTCAGACCAACAAATGTTTCCTTTGTGCTCTGGTTCTCTTTTGCAGAGCCAGTGCTTAACTCTTTCTTTACACTTGGTGCCATATTTTCTTTCTCTTACAAGTAAGAGAATGATTAGTCTATTGGGCATGATTAAATGATACGCTCTCAAGACTTATTTCCCTATGTTGGTATTAAAACACTTTTGTTAGCACTGTCGTAAACCAACTTAGTGTAATAAAATAACATAGAAAGCCACATTAATTTTAGACATCTGTAAAATCTAAGCACTGAATGGCAAATACTTTCTCAGTCATTTTAAGTGTTCATCTTTGGACAGAAACCAAGTATTAAAATTCATATAAATAAAAATATAGAAATACTTGGGAAAATTAGAAAAATGTTGAGTCATCATAATCCTTTTGGGAACATACCTATATGCAGGTACTGTTAGACATTTGTTTCAGCAAGTTAAATGGGCATTTTGCTAACTTTGCCCAGTTTAATTGTCCCTGAATGTAAACACTGATGAGGTTCATTACTCTCCCTTTGGAAAGGAAACCTTGGCTTAGGAAGACTGTCCAGAATGGTTTCTAAGCAATTTTATTGTATTGTATTGAAATGCAACTATTTCTAAGGGATTTTATGCCTCTAAAGATGCATATTTTCAGTTAGGAAAATGAGCTATCATTATTAAGCTGGCATCACTTCACTGTGTAAAGCTAAGCATCTTTATAATACTTTGATATTTTGAATTTTCAAACATACTCTTTAGTTGACGCTTCTTGAGTATAAGAAGATGTGCATCACACAAATGTATTCTAAATGAGAGGCAAAGAATGTTTGTTGCTTTGTTTCTGGAGTTACAGCAACAGGGCTAAATACCAGGGTATGCTGCCTATAGAGGTCATTGACAAAACAGAAGAAGGAACTGAAGAAAGTGTGAAAGAGAGAAAGGCATCATGGTAAAAAGGAGGTCTAAGAAAAAACAGATGTAGTTAGCAGTGGAAGTTAATGACTGAACAAGTAGTTTTGTCTCTCCTTTGACAAGGTACCTGTTTCTTAACTGCAGGCTTAATTTTATTGCTCAAGAGCTCTGGGCCCTAGCTTGTGGAAGAAAAGAGTGGGTTGTGTTTTCAGTGTGCCAGAAAACAAGGACAAGCTAGGTTTTTGCCTGGCTATGTTAGGAGAAATCAAATATAAAATACTTAATTTTTAAGGATAACAAAACCTTCTGGGAATTGATGTTTCTCAGGCACCTTTAGTTACTTACTCTTTCTTGGAATTCCCAGTTATTAGCCGTTCTAGGCGAGTCTCTAGAAGTGATCACAAAATGAGGTTACTATATTCTTGCCCTCTTGTTGCCAAGCAGGCCATTGTCTATTTCTAGAAAGGACAACATAAACCCAAAGAAAAACAATTCATATAGAAGAGCTTGAAAGAAACTAATCCTGGTGGTTGCTTCTAATGTCTTTAATAAAATAGATGTTCCTTATTTCAGTGGCTTATGAGTCCTAGTCATGGCGAGTTTTTTTTAATCTAATAGCTGTGAACAGCTTGTGATTCACCATTGTAAGACTAATGTCTCCCAGCAATAACAACAGGACTACAGACTTAGTCTAAGGTGGGAATCCTGCTAAAACTAACTACATTTTCTGCATTATCCACTGGATCACCATTATATATTTGGTAATACCATCTCTTTTTCCCCCTCCTGCTCCCGAGAGACCAAATGCCACGGAACAATCATGATAATTTGTCTCGAGTCAAAGTCTAAATGCTTCTTTTTAGCATTTTTTTTTTTTTTTTTACTGCATGGTAAGTTACCCTTCCACGTATCTCTATCTTCACACATAAAAGCACAGCATTGAGGTTCTTCAGTGTACAACTGTGATGCTGATCACTGCTGATGAAAATTTCTTTTTACCTGGATTAAAGTTGATCCTGATTTTTCTGTCTGACACCCATAGCTTAATATTTGCTAATTTTTATTATGTCCTTAGTTTCAAGATTTATTTTAGAGTTTTTATCTTACATTAAGGGGACTCTGGTTGAATTAAATGAGAGTTTATATCTGTGGGGCAGGTTTCATAATTTTAAAAATACAAAATATTTTTGCTTTTATCATGTTATCTGTCAGGCTTGTGTATGTGTCTGTGTGTAATTCACCTTTCAAGCTGCAGCTCCTCTAAGTAGCTAGAGCTGCAGTGACTTACCGAGCTAGAGGTGGTGGTTTTTACTTCTCTATCACTTTGTGCAGGAGAGGATATCAGAATTCCAGTTTTACCTACCTTCCCCAGAAGAAGACACATACGTTTAAGGACTGGTGATTTATCAAGTGTAAAGATTATTAAATGGAGAGCTGTGCACTGTGTTAATCCAAGAAAAGTGTGTTTGATCAATAAGCAATGAGTACCGAGTTGTGAGTGGTGGTAGAAGTTTGTGCCATTCAGGGTGGGTGTTCAGTCTGGAATAACAGCAGTTAGCTTTGGAAGAGAGTTTACTGGGTGCATGCTTGTGTCACTGAAGGGGTACAGAACTCCTTCACTCATCTGAGCACATGCTGGGGGTATTAACAGGTCTGTCCTGTGGGTGGAAGGTGGAATAACACTGTTTACTCTGTTATGGGTTGTCTCCAGACAGCAGCTAAACACCCACACAGCCAAGCACACCTACAGCTGCTCACTTGCTCCTTCTGCCTCCAGTGGCAGAGGGTCAAGGTGGGTCAAGGTGAAGGAAAGAAAAAACAACTGGTGCAAAGGCAGTGACTCACCTGTTCCCACAAGCAGACCCATACCCAGACACTCTCCAAGCAACAGCCACCTTATAAGTCAGAGCCCCCATCCCCTTCATCCTTTACCACAGTTTTATGGCTGATCAGAATGTTATGTGGCATGGAATAGCCCTTTGACCAGTTTGGGTCAGCCAGTCTGCCTGTGTCCCCTCCTAACTTCTTGCCCACCAACAGCCTACTAGCTGGGATGGGCAGAGGGAAAAAGAGAAAGTCTTGACACTGTACAAGCATTGCACTGTAAAAGCTAAAATACAGTACGGGCTGCTGTGTTCAAAGTGAACGCCATCCCAGCCAGACCCAGTATATGCCCACCTTTTAAATAATACCAGTTCATGTTTGAAGCCTAGTATAAGCAATCTGGCTCTCTCACAAATAATTGTGATGACTTTTGGGGGATTTTTTTTTTTTTCCTTTGTCCAAGTGTAGTGTGTGTTTGTTTTTTAAATGGATGTTGAGATCTATTTAGTTACATGAGTTCAGGAGCCACAACAGAGCCGTAACTAAACATTTCAAACACCATGGGCAGGTTGAACTTCATTACCCTAAAGATGTATAGGTGGGGTCTGGCAGGTCCAGATCTCTACAGTGCTGGGAAGGGGAAGGGAAGAATGGGGGAGTAATCGAGACAGAGACTAGAGGAAGTGCCCTGGCTTTTCTCCAGTAGGGGTGGTGGCAATGGCACTTCTGAGAAGGCAGCACCCATGCTTTTCAGATTTTCTGCACAGGCAGTTGGTCCTGGTTGTTGGCTGTTGCAGGCAGCGTTATTTCACCTCTGCCTAAAACCACTGAGTCGTGGTTGAAGAAAAGCAGTAGGTATTACAGGAGATTTGATAGCATTCTACGGGTCAGCAGTACCAGCATAACATTTTTTTTACCTTTCAGTGATCTTGGGATGATGCTGTTGTGGTCTCTGTTACCTTATATGCAGCACTAGAATGATTTAATACAGAAGATCACAGTAGGGTGCCAGTAACAGTCTTCTGCAGAGTTCTCAATCAGGGAGCACCCTGGTGCTTCATTTTAATGGGCTTTTTTGAAGGTGCATTATGAGACATGAACACCTTTATTGTAGCAAGTGCAGAAAGTATTTAGCCTTTTCTGCAGATGAGAAACAATTGTTCATGAGTTTGTAGGGAGGTAGCAAGTTGGTTTTGTCTCAGTGAGAGCACAGTGACTTGGAACAGAACAAAAAGTTCCAGTAACTTAAACAGAAAAAGCTATTAAAAAAATTCACAACCTTTTTCGTAAACCTTTGTTAAACATGGGCTGTGTTACATTCTTAATGCACTTGAGATAAGTATTGAAACTTTACATAAAGATCTGCCGTTGGAATGGAAGAAGTCTTGTACCTTAACCCTAGAAAACCTGCATCAGCCTTTACTGAGGGTTGTTTTTTCTTTAATCACTTGTAATCTCTCACCTGAGGTAAAATTCTGACCTAATTAAAATCCATAGGTGATAACTGTTGAAACTGTCAGGCTCAGAATTTCACCCATACTCTTGCAGTACTTTGGAGTATAGAAATACTTAGGGTATGAGAGATGACTGGTAGCAAAGATAGAATAGCAAAGAATAATAAATGACATGAAGAGACTATTTTTTTTTAAAGATGCCATAACTTTACAAGTGGAAATACTGTATTAATGTTAATTCAAATTAGAGAAATGTTAAAAATAAGTCAACTTGGTTTTGGCCTTATGTGAATTATATTCAAGGATTAGTGCACTAGATAAACTGGGCAAAATTAGCTTCAATTACACTGTGATTTCTGTCTATAAGCAGGTCAAGTGCAGTAGGGATTGCAATGAGGCTGAGGATATGTTTTCTCTGGAAGGATGTCTCTTGTTTAAGGTGACTGTGTGCAATCCAGAGAACGCATAGGTGATAAATGAAAATTAATCAGAGATGAACATTTCCTTACTGTACTTCTGGGGAGCAGCCTGCAGCATCAAGGAAGAGAGTAACCTGGAAGAACTAGCTCTTTTACCCAGGGTGTGGTGATCAGTAGCATTCATCAAGTGGCTTCAATTGTCTGGTGATAAAAAGTGAATAATTTTATTATGTTATTTACATTGATAAGGTTATTCTTTCTGTAGCATGACCATGAGTGTCATTGAGAAGGACCAGCTTTTGCCGAGTCCTACAAAACAGGGATTAAAACACTGCCTTGAAAGTGAAGGGTTTTAAAGCAAATCAGCTTCTTACTTTTCTGCTGTTAATAGATTTGCTGCTAGTTTTGGCTTTATATTGCCCCAAATGGAAAGATATTTAAGGTATTTTGCAAAAAGCTCAGTGAGTCTTGACTTCAGGGACAATTTATTTTTAATGGGACAAAAAATGATCTATTTCCGTTATACTATGTTTGGTCATAATGACTCATTTTATAAATTACAGCTGCCATTGATGTTTGCTATTCTTTACAGTATAAATAGAATTCAAGAATAACTTGGTGAGTTTATTTCTAAATTAATTGTTTAGGCATATGAACCACATCTCTGATTTTTTTGTTGTCATTTCTAGCGGAAGCTTTATATTGCTGATTAATATTAACAACAAATAATAATCTATATAGTAGAGTAATACTGCTTTCTCCTTGTATTTATATGATCATACATTTTCGTTATTTCTCAAAAATATATACATGATAGTTTTCAATAATAATAATAATAAAAATTTCTCCCACTTAATTGTTTTTCTTTCTCCCTTCTAGTCTGCTCCCAGTTTTCAAGAGGAGTCTTTGCTATTTTTGGATTCTATGACAAGAAGTCTGTAAATACCATAACATCATTCTGTGGGACTCTTCATGTCTCTTTCATAACTCCCAGCTTCCCAACGGATGGAACACATCCCTTTGTCATTCAGATGAGACCTGACCTCAAAGGAGCTCTTCTTAGCTTGATTGAATACTATCAGTGGACCAAGTTTGCATATTTGTATGACAGTGACCGAGGTAAGATGGGGTACTTTTCTGTTTAAATGAGAACGGAATAATTATATTATATATTAATAGAATTGTAAGCATGTGCTGATAAGCAAAGTGAGATGAATCACGTGTTGTAAAACAGTTTGTATGAAAAGTTTTTTAGTTTTTCTTAAAGAATCATCTAAGGAGAAAAAAACCCATCTGAGCATGAAGGACAATCTGCTACCACTGATTCACTCCACACATGCCAAATCGATAGTTGGGCACTAAGCGAGCATGCGTTTTGGATGCAGTCCCTGCTTCTTTTGGAGACTGCTTTTGATAAATATTAGAGTTCCTCTTCTCTGTTAAGCCTAGGGTTTGGGATTCTTTATTTGTTGTTAGACCCAAATCCACTGCTTGTGAGCAATTTACTCTGCGGTACAGCCTTCTCAAGTCCTATGCTCTTTTATGGCTGTAATAATAATAATAATGTAACAGTTTACAGACTGTGAAAAATCACTTGCAAATCACGGTTTATCAGTTTTCTGAGAGCAGCAGCATTATACAGAAGTGGCTGTTGTTTTTTGGGGTTTGTTTTGCTTTCTTGATTTCCCTTTCTGGAATTCATTATTGTCATTCTGTTGCCAGGTTCTCCTCACCTAGCAGTCCTTGGCTAGCTTTTCTATTATTACCTTAACCCATTCCCTTTAAAAAGCCTATTTTGTGGCTCACCTGCATGTTCATTGGTCAGAATTGAATATTAAGTGCACATTAAATGGTAAGATGCTACTAGATTTAAAGGATGGTTATGCTATGCCATGGTTTGTTGAGTAATGGGGTAATGGTAGATTCTCTGCATTCTGATGCCTTTTTATACATTATGTTGTTCAGAAGCTGAAGGGACCTTCTCAAGACAGTTCATCACTGTTCTAAGTGCTAAAGTTAGAAAAACTTAAGCTGGTATGTAGCCTTCAACAGTGAGGTCGTGTGGGGCAGTGACCTCTAAGCCCATTTCTCTGGCAGATCCTTTTTGAAATTCACTTCAGAATCAGAAACCTTCACTGCCTTTTTAGAATGGACATATGCAAACCTACTTGCTTAGCAAATACTTTGTCAATCAGTTAGCAGCGTGCAGTACATGACCTGCATGTCAGTTGTATTTAGGAAATACTGAAAATGCCTACTTGTGAGCTGCACTGCCTTCATCTGACCAGCAATAGCAGCACAAAGTTATTATTTGTAGACACCCTTTGGTTATGCCTTTTTTCCTTGTTCGCTTGTTTTACTTGTGGCAAGGCACCCTGGTGATAACAAGCTGCAAGACATGGAGTTTCTACATTTCTGTTGAGTAAATCATTGTTTCTCGGTGCTCCCACTGGTTGCACAAGGTTAACCTACAGAGTCAGCAACATTGACATCAAGCCCTGAATACAACAGGGTCCACAATTCCTCTAAAAACTTTTGCCTAAGTGTTAATGTAGTGACGGCGATGTACATTTAAGGACTGATCAATAATTTAAAATGTTTCCGTATTCAGGATTGAGATAAAAAAGGCAAAGAGACTTATTCTGCATGGAAGCTATGAAAGCTAATAGGAATTGGTTTGACTTACTCCATAGGAATTGGTTTGACTTACTCCAAAAGATTCATTTATTGCTACTTCTAGAGCTCCTCTGTGGTTAGAGGCGCACTGGTTAAGCAGGGCAATTCCATAGCTCATTCCTGGGATGGGAGGCCATTCAGTCCATGCATGTCCAAGATATCACCAGTTTATTATGATGCTTGCTCTCATATAATGTGCATTAGTGTCCTTTACCCTCCTTGCCTCCTCTGTGTTGCCAGCACTAAATGGCGGGTTTGAGAGAAAGTAGTAGCATTATTGGAGGACTCTTATCTGCAGCACAATTGCTAATGTACTCAGCCTCTGCTCAGTCCTCCTTTTCAGAGCTCACAGAATGAAGAGTTTGTCTTGGGAGAACCAAAAGAGGTTCAGGCACGTGAGGTTGCCAGATGGCAGTATTACTGCAGTTTAAAAAAGCTACTCAAGTTGTTGGGAGTTTTCTCCTTCATGGAGTCTGACTTCCATTACCACTCTCCAGATGCTTTCACATCCACAGAAACATTGATGTGAATGCTTTTGTTTGGTTTGGGGTTGTTTTGGGGGTTGTTGGGTTTTTTGTTTGTTTGCTTGGTTTTTTTTGTTTATTTCAATGTGATGGTGTTGCCAGAATGAACTAAACTGGACGGGATGACAAATCTGCCATCTATAAAAAGCTTAACTGAGATTCTGTTTAACTCAGAGGAAATATTTGGATAGAGGACCCAAAATCTACTCCGTGAGATCTGAATCAGTGATTCAGATTATATATGTATATATTTTTTTTTTTTTTTGGTGGTTTCTGCTTTTAAAATTATTTATAAATTACCATTTAAAATACTATTTTGAGGCATAATGTTTTAAGATACATCCCTACATCTTTTAGTTTGCCTACATTAATTATATTTTTCTTTTAGTACAAGTTCTCCACATTTATCTTTAATGTGTTATAAATAGTTTATAAGCACCCTTGGACTGTAGTTACCTATTACTTTAAAGTAAATGTTCGTTGCATGACATATAAAACTTCCTATCGGTCTCCTTTAAAGATGACATGGAAAACAAGAACTATTTGGGATAATCATTGAATTTATGCTTTTGGAAGCCTGCCATTTTTCTACCTTTGCTGATAACCTCTTTTGTACAGTGCTATGCATTATTACCATTTTCACTAATAAAGCTGAATTGCTAAACACTGCCCAATCTTAATTTAAGGATTTATTTACAAACAATGAGACAAATTAATTTTTAGTACTTTCTTTCCATGTTTATGGGTATAACCAATATTATTACTTGGGAGAGTTATACCTGAAGCTTCCTTCTCATTCTGAGTCAGAAATTTGTCTCAAAGAAATGACTCCTGGTGTTCTGTGGTTTCAGGGGAGATGAACGTGCAAAAATTTCAATTGGCTTCTGAGAGAATCTCATTTTCTCTTTTTTTTTTTTAATAATGCTATCTGCTATCCTTATAATTGCTCTCTACAATTATGTAGAATTGTGCAGAAGGAATTGAAACATAACAAATCTAATTCCTGTACTGCTGGAAATTGTTAAAATGGTATTTGTTGTATTGCAGAAATTCATTTCTAGTAGTTTTCGTATTTTTATATTCTATTATTTAATCCTTGAAAAGGAAAACCAGTCAAGTAAAATCTCTGCTGATTTTACAATATATTGAAGGCAGTTGGAGCTGTACAGACATTACAGCTTCCTGGCAGGAATGTGCTGAAAGGATAAAATGGAAGCAAAGTTGTGTAGACTGCCTGTAGGTGTTCTCATTGAGTCTAATCTCAGCACACCATCTTCCATAGTTGGGCGTATGGCTGTAGGCAACACAAATAATAATTCCATTAACACCCCTGCAGAACGTGGGAATTTTGCCATAAACCTCAGTGTGGTCTCAGTTTTAATACAGTACTGCTCAAGTACTGAGAAAAAAAGCAATTCAATAGCATTTTGTAATAAGCAGGTGATCCTCCTGTCATAATTGGCTCACTTTTCTCCTAGAAGACCTCTTTCCCAATATGTGGACTTCCAGCAGTGGATCGGGGAAATTGGCAAAGTTCCATTTGGAAAAAGGTTGAAGCAAAACCTAAAGGTTGTCTTTAGAAGGCTTTACCCTGATTCCTTGCAGCAATGAAAATAGAAATTTCATGCAATAACAACTGATTAGGCCCACAAATACCTTAATTTCTGAGTCCTAACAGTGTGTGCAGGTCAAACAAGTTACAGGGCAATCTTAAATAAGTAATCTCATAAAACACATTACAGAAGCTTGTTATTCCTGAAGCTTTATCAGTCCTATCTTCTGTTTTCTCCTGTGCTTTACTAGGCTTATCAACATTGCAAGCTGTGCTGGATTCCGCTGCTGAAAAGAAATGGCAAGTGACTGCTATCAATGTAGGAAATATTAACAATGACAGAAAAGATGAAACTTACCGTTCACTGTTTCAAGATCTAGAGGTAAAAAAGGAAAGACGAGTGATTTTGGACTGTGAGCGTGATAAAGTCAACGACATTGTTGATCAGGTTTGCTATTTCCCTTTCTTCAGTGACAGCAGTTAGCTGTATTCTGTAAGTAAATGTAGTGAGTTCATGTCTCTTGATCCTGGTTTTGTGATTATTATGCATCATTTGGAAGTGACAGGTTTGTATTGAGGACCATGTATGAATTGGGCAGAAAGTGAACATACAAATCCTATAATCCCTCACTTTACTCAAAGGCAAGATAATTCTATCTGGATGATCCTGTATGGTTTTATATCCTGATTAATAAAAAAAAAAAAAAGAAAAAAAAAAAATCTTGTTAAGGCTATTTCACACCTAAGCAGTATGTTTTATTACATGTAGTTGATGTGCTGTTATAATTACTTATAATGCACCATATTATGTCTAGGAATTAGTTCTTGCACCTAGAAAGTATTATCTACTGGTAATGCTTTTTCCAAGAACCTTTTACATCTTGGAGAGGCCGTATCTCTTTCCGTTTAACTTCCTTTCCAAACTTTTTGACCTTCGTACTGTCCTTGGGTCTCTCTTCATTTTGTCTCCCTCTTAAAGTGTGTTAACCAAAATTGCGTGCTGTTTTCCATAGCCAAGGCCTCCTGTGCTTTAAACAGAACAGAAAATGATGTATTCTTTCTACCTACACATACATTATTTGCCAAAATGATTCTTTTTTGTTGTTGTTTTCTTTTTCACAACAGCATCACAGTGCTCTGATTGAAATTACTGCATTACCACCTCTTCAATCCCAGTGTCTAGGAAGGTCTTACTGTCTCTGTATCTTGCTGCTTCTGTTCATCCGTGCAGAGCACAATGGAAAATTGTAAGGACAGCTCCCTGCTGGCTTGAGCTTGACCATGTGAGACTGTGCAGCATCTGTAGGTATATATCATCAGAGTGTAGATGTATCAGTTTGTAGCTTTTTTGAAGGTCTTGTTATTTTGGTCCTTGTTATGAAGGTCATTGCAGTTTGGAGAGGCTCAGGCAATGAGCAGTGTCCTCAGTGAAGTGCATTGTATTTGTCCTTTTTATCATATCCAGAAACTGTTTCTCAAATTATTAAGATCAATTTCCATTTGATGCTGTTCTCCAGAGCAGGAGGTTGTTCTCCAACCTGCCTATCATCTGCAGTCTTTTAAAATCATAATTTTGGACTTGTTTTCCATATCAAGCAAAGTTCCAAGTAGCATGGTGCTTGAGAGAAACAGGACTTCGAGGTTCTCGTCAGTTGGTTCTATGTGGCATTTGAAACAGTTGTTTGCTTACCTTACAGTCAGTTTTCGTCTTGCTCGCATCCCCTTAAGAACTTGTAATGATGTCACACAGGACAAAAGCCCCATTGGACTCAAAACACCTTACATCTGCTGTTTCCTCGTTGTCTATTAGGCTAGTTATGTCAGAAAAAGGGAAGAAATTGCTTTAACATACTTCAGTCTTGACAAGACGATATTGAGTGCTTATCTTATTGTCCTATACATTCTTTTAAAATGAAGCATTTAATATTCATTAAAATGTCTTCCTTGATGTGAAAGTTTGGCTGACTGTATCTTCAGTTTCTCATTTTACCACTTTTCAAAGACAAAAACCCTCTTTACCATTTGGTTACTACTCATTTTTACTGTCTGTTTAGTAACAGACCCATCTTTTTCTTTGCTTCTTATTTTGATTGCAGCTGTGATACTTTTATTGCCGTAAGTGCATTTTGACAGATTCTGCCTTGTTTTGAGCCTTAGATTTTCGCAGCTTATCTCCACAGACTTGTGCTACTCCTTAAGTGTATGGATGGATAAACTTCTGTTTCTGATGTTTTGTTTGCAAGTCACTGAAGAATTCTAGATAACTGGATCAGCCACACATGTCAGTTAATATAATTCCAATTAGTTGTTGTCCTCAAAATAATTTACTGCTGTGCTCTAGAAATTGGTCTTTTAAACTGCTGTTAGCTGTCTCTTGTGGGTTTAGCCTTGACATTCTCTTTGCAAGATAAGCTATCAGTTTCTAGAGTTTGGTCTGGTTTTTAAGGCCATTGTCCTTACACTCTGTTTCTGCAGCTTGCTTTCCTAACATGAGAAGGTAAACCCACTTGATTTTTTTTTTTTTTAAACAGCCTAAAATAAAATCTAAAATTAATGTTTCTCTATTAATTTTCTCCATCTCTTACAATGATGTTCTGAGCTGAACAGTGGGTTTCGTGGCTTGCGAGTATCCTTTGAGTGTGTTCTGCTTTTCAAAAAGAAAATTGGAAGAATATGTACTTCACACCTTGCTTTACTACCAGATTTACTCTTTAAAAAATTCTTTTAATCCCTACCCTTACAAAACACTCAGCAATTTCTTTCTTTTCATGAGACTGCCTGAAGTAGACCCATTGTATGAGTATCCCTTTTTCCGTTTATTTTTACTGAGACACGTGCAACAGGCTTTCCGTTGACCATATTTTTCTTGAAAAATACTCAAGCATTATTTTCATTCTTGATATATAGAGCAGCAACTTCTTTATTTTCTTCCTTGCTTTCTATTCTTGAACAAACCTTTTATTGTGGTGCTTTGATTTATCCCACTAACACTTTAAGCTGTGGTGGCAACCTCAGGTTCACCCAGTTACACTCTGTAGTCCTCGGATCTTTGTATAAACATAGCATATATTTGCAAAGTTGCTTCATCATCCTTGTTTGTTTGTCTCACGTTACAGTTTCTCTTCCAGATTTCCAAGGATTTATGTAAGTTGAGGTTGAAAAATATTGCCATTCCCCAGCTCTTCTAAGACTAGTTTATATTGCTCTTCTCTGATTTGTCAGGTCAGTGTTACCGTGCTCTTCACTGTATAGCCTCTGTCTCTTCTCAAACAGCTTTCTTTGCAGAATCTCATTTCCCCTTGATAACGCCCCTTGGGCAGCTGTGCAATTACTGCCACATCTTGTCTATCCCTGCTTGATAGGCTACTCTAAACTAGGGACATTGGTAAAATCCCTTTGTGTCCACAGCTCATTCATCATGGTTTTTGGAGCCACCACTGAATCTTCTCATATTTTTAACTGGCATCATCCTTAGTGTCCATATGCATGCGTGGCACAGGGCAATGTTTTAGAAAGCTGGATTAATAAAATAGTACCCAGTGGCAGTTAGAGCAGAGTGAGCAACCATTGGTCAAATGACTTGCAGCTACTGGTTGCTTGTGATGAAGAAGCATGCCAGTGATGAAGAAGCATTTTATGCATGAGAGCTGATCTGTTTGATCTAACTGAAATGTCTTTGGAAGCAGCAGCTGCATAAGAAATATGTCTGAAAGTAGTTCTTAAACCTTTTAATAAGAAATTGGTTTTAAGCAGTCTGCACCAAGTAACTGTTTTAGAACAATCAAGTTCATACATCAGGTATATATTGACCTCAAAAGAGGAATAATGGATTACATGACATAGGCCATAGAAATTATCCCTCTCAGTCTCAGACTCTAGTAATATAAAAGTTAGTGTTAAACACTGCCTTCGGTTTATGTCTGTAACTTCATTAAAATAACTGTGTGGAATGTCAGTCACTAGTAGCCTGATATAAGTTACAGGATACCTATTCTGAATCTTTTAGTTATATGTTAAATGAGGAAATAAATGAATCATCATGAAATTTTTTGCTTCAAAATGCAAACTCCCCCATGCAGACATAGTCTTAATCAGGCTTATTTGGGAGATGAATCCATGCTACAGTGGAGACTGTTGAAGAAACACCAGCTGGCTTTGAGGGAGAGTATGAGGAAGCTGTAGGGCAATAAACAGCAATTTGAACTTTAAAAGACTTCGTCTTCACGTAGAAGGCTTTTATTAATGTCAGTGAGCTTTTAAACTTTTTCTAGTTCAAGGAACATTACAATTCTACGGAGGGAGCAGAGTCTGAGCACGAAGCTCTGGGGCTTAGTGCTTCTCCTGCGTGATCCCTACTCTCTCTCCTGTCCAGGTTGTGCTTTGAATATAGAGCATAGTAATTAGCGTTCAGCTCCTCTCTTTACAGATCTTGGGACTTGGACTTCAATGTGACTAATTTCCTCTGGCAGAGAGTATGTTCAGTGGTGCATTAGGTAAAAAAAAAACTAAAGCACTGAACAAACTCAGTATTAGATACCATAAAGCTCTTAACTGGCTTTTACATCATACTGCATTTTGTAGGATTTTTTAGTCTCAGTCCATATAGCAGGTGAACATTCTCCATTATGGGGATATTTCTTCTTTTTTGCAGGTTATCACTATTGGTAAACATGTTAAAGGATACCATTATATCATTGCAAATCTGGTAAGCATTTTTAATATTTAAAATACCTGCACTACTCATTTAACTGTTTGTGGTAGCTAGTATTATTATAACTAGTGTTTTGTTTTAAATGCATTTTAGAAAATAGAAAAAAAAAATCTTTACCTGTGCTAAATGTATGCATGTATTGAGATGGTATTTGTTTTATTGGCTGAGTCTTTTCAGTGCTTAAAAGCCTCCTATGATATTCCCATCCATGGGAGTGAAGGTTCCTCAGCACCTTCAGCAGAGCGTCATCCCTTTTCTACATACTTGAGAAAAGTAAGGTACAGACATGAGAAAAATAACTTTCTGCCTTATAGGCTGGTACCTTCCTTCAGCAAACCGATGTTTCTTCTCTCACCCCCAAAGCAGTTAAAAATTACAGTTCTCAGCTTTAATTCTGCTGGATCTCAGTTTTACACATTTTTGCCTTGGGAATCAGTTTGAATGAATCTTTTGTTGAACACAAGTGATCAAACAGTGTAGCTAATAGTGTTCCTAAGGGGGAAGTTCAGGAAACTCTCACAAAATTCTGTCAATGTAATTTTTTTGAAATTGTGTCTAAAGGTGAAGGATCATGCTACTGACATTAAAGTCAACAATTCTTATTTACTGAAGCTGGAGAATCAAATCCAATGGCTTTTTTTTTCCTAAAAGGGAAAGCAAATTCTGCAGGCTTGAACCTCAGTCTGTTTCAGAAAAGAGTTTTGGGGGTGGCATGGTGTGAGTGCCTGTAACTCATTTTTTGCATCATTTGTTCTTGGGTTATGATAGTGTTTGATATAAATTTCAGCAGGACCCAGAGTGATCTAATTTACACCCTGTCTTCCATAGCCATTTGAGGGTCCTGAGGAAGAATGACCATAGTCATACATACTTCAGACATAATCCCTGTCTCCTCCCAACCCTTGATCAAAAGACTTCCTCCCTCCAGGCAGGCAGTATTCTGAAGAGTCACGTATGTCACTAGACAGGTGCAAAGAAGCCTTATACTCTAAAAGCCTCTTTAAAAGCAGAACAGTGAGGTTTCATTTTTATATTTTTAAACTAATTTTAAGGATAAAGTAGTTAAGGTACTCTTACTCAGAAAGCAAGCATGAAAGTCTTACAAAATTTGAAAAGTTCCCTGTTAAACATTTGTATTCTGCATTGCAAATGTTGTATAAACAGTATTTTGAGTATCAAGGGAAACAAATGTTTCAAAAAAATTGCCTACTATATTTCATTATTTTAACTTGTCACTATTTTAGCCATTGCTTTGAGTTTGTAATAGGAAACCCATAAGAACTAAAACCTACTGAGTCTTGTATTTGAAAACTGGTTAACTTGCTTCCTACAGATCTATGCAGTTTAAATGCAGATATTATAAATATTTTGTGTAATATCATATAAAATATATATAGTAATGATTTTAGAACTGTTTTTCACCTCCTGAAAGCTTATCTATTACTTGATCATATCCCAGCTTCTTCACCGTGTCTACCTTCTTTCTTCTTTTCTCGAATATAATAATATTCTCCAGTCTAATCAGTCAGTTAAGAAACTGTTGTATTTTAAGAATAAACAAGATGGAGTTCAAAGTATTCAGTGAATGTTCCTGTTCAAATGTCAAGTTCCTAATATTGAAGAAAGTTTTGTGATCCCTGTAGAAGTGTCTGTATTGGGATGCAGTAACATGTCTTTGATTACTATCATTAATGCGCAGTAGTTAAAGTATAGGAATTATTGCAACTTCTGATTGTGTCAGTATTTCTTTTAAGTCAGCATTTTGTGTGAATTCATTTGTATAAATGTTTGGGGCAAGATAAAATGCAGACCATGGAAAAAACCCATGTACTGTTTGCAAGAACAAGAAGCAATTCTTTATACAGGAAGGAGGAGGGAGGGGAAATGGTAAGTCCTTCCATGTCTTTGGTGTTCTAGCAAAAAGAGGACACAACTGTAGCTGTAACTATTCCTGGCTAAAAGTTGCTTGCCTGCTATTCATGTCAGTGTTCCCTTTCTCCTTTAAGCAGTCCAATGGTAATTATCAAGGTTGTTTAGGAAGGTAAGCATGGCAAGGACAGCTCCTTATAAAGTTGTGAGCAACAAGAGGCATTGGCGGAGCTAATGACTTAATCCTGGCAGCCCAGGGTTTAAACTTGGATCCTGTTTGAGGAAAATGTTGGCTTATAGTTCTGCAGTAGAAGTCCTATGGTAACTCTTTATTTGTGTATATACTATTAAAAGAGCTGCCGAAACTGTTGGAATAACAGACATAATGTTTTCTGTGCCCAGGGGTTTACCGATGGAGATTTGTCAAAAATTCAGTTTGGAGGAGCTAATGTCTCAGGATTTCAGATAGTTGACTATGATGATCCTCTGGTGTCAAAATTTATACAACGTTGGTCAACGCTGGAGGAAAAAGAATATCCCGGTGCACACACTAGTACAATTAAGGTATGTCTTGTATTTGTTTTAGCTTCGACAGATGTACAGGAAGTGATAGAATTGGAATAGAAAGATAGGAGACAGAAAACCTGTCAGAATCAGCTGTTGTGATGCAATTTTATATTTCTCTGGGATACTTTTAATGTTCTTTCTCATAGGACTGGTTGAGCAAAGAACCTGCACTGTCAAAAATGTTCAAGACAACATTATTTTTTCTTTTGTGACTGTAAATCAGCGCCTGACAGCTTGCTAGGTGATTGCTTTAGTTGTGATTATATGCTATGTATCTCCTTACTTTCTTTTGTGTTGCTTTTTTTTTTTTTTTCCCTCTTTCTCTGTGTTTTGAAATGTTTTAAGGGCAAATATCTAGTCATATGTAAGCTTCCAGGGAGCATAGGTATAAAATGTAATCTACCAAGGTAATGGAAAGAGCATTGCTTTAAAACAGATGCCAAAATCCTACAGAGACATTTAAAATTAAATGGTAAAAAAAATTAAATGGTATGCTTGAGGTACAGAATCATGGCCTGATTTCAGGCCTGAGTGACAAAAGATGTGACACTGGGCAAGTTTCACACACTTCCCTACCTCAGTTTTCACTCTGGATAAAGCCCAGATAATAGTACCTTCTTACCTTCTGTGACCATTATGAGGATTAATTGGTGCTTACAAGATGTTGAAAGAATAATGCAATTTTAATGCTAAATATTTTTTTCTTTTAAGCAATACAATCAGCATTTTTTTTTAAAGATGAGTATACCTAAATAACTGTAAAATTTGTTGAGAAAAAAGTTCTAGGTATAAATTCTTTGGTACTGTTGTTCGAATATGAAACATATCTTTGATTCATAATGAGATGGATAAGAAGTTTCAGCAAGGAATGGAAGAACCATTTTTTTTAAATTCCTGGAACATAAATCCCTTAAAGCACACATCCTTAAATTAAAAAATAGAGTTTGTAGGTTTGTTGGTTTTTTTCCTGAGGCCAAATTTAGGGATGACAATCAAAGCTATGATTTTTCTGTGGTTATTTTTGTATTTCAAAATCTTTATGACAGAATAAGTGAATTTTTAATTTACTGTGACAAACTAGAGTCTGTATCATACAAGAGCTTTTATATAGGTTTATATGATGTATGTTGATGTACATGTAATATGTATTGTTCTCATTTTGGAAAAGGGGAAGGGTTTTGGCTGTGGGTTATTAATACAATTCTTTTGTCTCTCTGATTCTACCTATACCTGATAGCTACCTATTAATGTTGTAGGGTTGTAGTCAGGAAATAAACACAGTGAAACACATGGATAAGGTAAAAAAATCTTAACTAAAACTAAAAAGATGCTTTTTTTTTCCTCATTGATGGAAAAATAAATCAGTGGGACACAGTGCTAAGGATTTGGGTAGCTCTGGTATTGGTGACAGGATGAGGGAAATTGCATGTGTTTTATAGAAGCAGTTGCAATGTTTTATTATAGCTTTTATTATAGCATTAAAATCTTTAAGTTTATCACAGATACTTCCTTTATTTCTTCCATGATGGGTCCCTTCAAATCTGCTAGAAATGGAAAGGATTGAAGGAGAATATTTGGAATATCTTAGGGGTTTCAGATTTATTTTGATATGGATAGGAAAAAGAAATTAATTGAAACATCTATTTTCATTAATTCCATTAACTTAAAAGATGTTCAAGAGATAATAAAAAGTTTTTTTACAAATATATGAACAACAAAAAGAAGAAGCAGGGAGAATCTCCACCCTTTATTGGATGCGAGGGGGAACATTGTTAGCAAGGATGAGGAAAAGGCTGAGGTACTTAATGGCTTCTTTGTCTCAGTCTTTAATAATCAGACCAGTTATCCTCATGGTATTTAGTCCCCTGAGCTGGAAGATAGAGATGGAGATCAGAAAAATCCCCTCACAATCCAGGAAATAGTAGCGAAAGACCTGCTAAGCCAACTGGACACCCATAAGTCTATGGGGCTGGATGAGATCCACCTGAGGGTGCTGAGGGAGCTGGCAGAGGAACTTGCCAAGCCTCTCTCCAGCATTTATCAGCAATCCTGGTCAACTGGGGAAGTCCCGGATGACTGGAGACTTGCCAACGTGACACCCATCTACAAGA
>JANHGN010014686.1:0-35586 GCA_024605025.1 Megaceryle maxima | reverse complement strand
AGTCCTGTTTAACCAACCTGATCTCCTTCTATGATCAGGTGACCTGCCTAGTGGATGAGGGAAGAGTGGTGGATGTTGTCTACCTGGACTTCAGGAAGGTATTTGACGCCGTTCCCCACAGCATTCTGCTGGAGAAGCTGGTGGCTCATGGCTTGGACAGGAGGACTCTTCGCTGGGTTAGAAACTGGCTGGATGGCTGGGCCCAGAGAGTGGTGGTAAATGGAGTTAAGTCCAGCTGGTGACCAGTCACAAGCAGTGTCCCTCAGGGCTCAGTTTTGGGACCAGTCTTCTTTAATATCTTTATTGATGACCTGGATGAGGGGATTGAATGTGCCTCAGTAAATTTGCAGATGACACGAAATTAAGTGGTGGTGTTGATCTGCTTGAGGGTAGGAGGCTCTGCAGAGGGATTTGGAGAGGCTGGAGCAATGGGCTGACATCAGTGGGATGAAGTTTAACAAGGCCGAGTGCCGGGTCATGCACTTTGGTCACAACAACCCCAGGCAATGCTCCAGGCTTGGGGAGGAGTGGATGGAGAGCTGCCTGGAGGAAAGGGACCTGGGGGTGCTGGTGGACAGCCAGCTGAACATGAGCCAGCAGTGTGCCCAGGTGGCCAAGAAGGCCAACAGCATCCTGGCCTGTGTCAGAAACGGTGTGACCAGCAGGAGTAGGGAGGTGATCGTGCCCCTGTACTCAGCACTCGTGAGACCACACCTTGAGTACTTTGTCCAGTTTTGGGCCCCTCTCTACAAGTGGTTTTTGAAGTCATGTTTGATCATGGTATTTAGGTGTTTTGGTTTTTTTAGGTGTTCTTTTGTTATGGGTATGGTTGGACTCAGTGATCTAGGAGGTCCTTTCCAACCATATATCACATATTCTGTGATTCTGTGAAGAAGGACATTGAGGTGCTGGAGCAGGTCTAGAGAAGGGCAGTGAAGCTGATGAGGGGTCTGGAAAGCATGCCTTATGAGGAGAGGCTGAGGGAACTGAGGTTGTTTAGTCTAGAGAAGAGGAGACTGAGAGGAGACATTATTATTATACAGCTACCCAAAAGGAGGTTGTAGTGAGGCTGCTGTTGGTCTCTTCTCCCAGATTGCTAATGATAAAATGAGAGGAAATGGCCTCAAGTTGCATCAGGGGAGGTTTAGATTGGATATTAGGAAAAAATTCTTCACTGAGAAAGTGGTTGGGCACTGGAACAGGCTGCCCAGGGAGGTAGTGGAGTCACCATTCCTGGAGGTGTTTACACAACGAGTAGACGTAGCACTTGAGGCGATGGTCTAATGGATAGAGAGATGTTAGGATGAAGGTTTGACTTGATGATCCTAGAGGTCATTTCCAACCCAAATGATTCTATGATTCTATGTATTAAATTCAATTTAAAAGGCTGATCTGTCTTCGTCTATATATTGTCTGCTTGAGGAACTTACAGGATTGCACTGATAATTTATAAATGCTAGAAGTATTGATGGGGGAGGGAAATGCAGATATATATTGCAGTGTTTGGAGACATTGATTGTATCAGTTACTGTATTTCTTTGTGTAGCTTTCTATCTTCTGCCCTTTTATACACATATTACTTGTCATTTTTTGCCTGCCATTGCATGTAACTACAGAGATACGTCACACTTTATTCTCGTCCTTGAGGGAGAATCATGGAAATCATAGAAACAGGGCAAGAAAGGTCTTCGAGCAGTCAGTAACACCGCCCATTCTCCCTGCCTGAAGGCAGAATCAGACTGCAGTTCTGTGGATAGTGATTTCACAACTTCCCTAAGTGTTGTGTCAGAGCTTAAATATTTTGTTTGCTTTTGTCTGACCTAAATCAGCCTTTATATCACCTTATCCATTCCTTCTTCATCTAATCCTAATGGATATGAGGAAGGGCTCTCTTTTAGCTTTCCTCTTATGTTTGAAGCTGGTTGTCATATTTGTCCTTGCTTTCCTACCTTGCTAAACTAAACAGTCCCTTTTCCTTTGAATTTTTTTACTCATAAGATCCTGTTCATCGTTTTCCTCTGGAACCTTTCTGTTTGCTACCCTTTGAAGTGCCAGCCTACGGACTGCTCCACATCTGAGTGCAGTGCTGTAGAAATTAAAATAATGGCTTCACATATCTCAGAGACAGTCCTCCTTTCAGGGCTTTCTTTTGTGTTATTTTTAATTTTTAATTTTTGTTTTACTTTATTTTATTTTTTCCTCACCATCATGACACTGTTGAAATATATTTGTCATGAGATGACATGCTAGCATCCAGATCTTTATCTGCATTGCTGTTGTGTATTGCTGCTGATTTAGACAGCCTCTTACCTCTTACCCTATCTGTGCACTTGATCAATCCTTTAAAGTACAGGATTTTTTAATCTGTTCTTCTTGAATTGCCTTCCCTACCCGCCCTTCCTGAACTTACCATCCCTTCTAACATTAATATTCCAGCTATGTTTTTTATCCTTTGCTTCTTGGAATACTGTATCAACATTTAAGTTACTGAGCCGGTTAACTCCCTGGTCTCCCATTTGTCCTTTCTGTGATCTTACAAAGCATTGGTTTTTGAGGCTGGTATCCAGATTGTCAGTGGATTTATATGAGCTTTTGCTGTTAGTTGCTGTGGAATTTAGGAAGCTGTCTTTGCAAATTCTGTATGGAACAGATAGGAAGGCTAATAAAAATCCTGTATTATCAATACAGAAGTAACAGGAGGTTACATGCCCCTAGCAGGTAATACTAACTCCAGGATTGCAAATACCACCTCATTGCAGGAAAGAGCATTGCACCCATCTTGTATGATCCGTAATCCAAAAGTCATTGTATATTCATTTTGCAGTATAAAATGCAAGTCAATGGAATATGACTGAGCTGATGTGACAAGACTTATCACAGTATCTGGGTACAGTCCTGAACACAGAGAAAGGCACCTCGTTCTAAGAAAAAGTGCATTTCAGAAGAATATGCTCTCCAAGAAAGTAAAAAAAGAAAAAAAGTTGAATACCTGTTTGACAGATGCCCAGAATACAACCTGGATCAAATTGCTTTCAAAATGTATTTTCTAAAGTATGTATTATAAGAAATTGCAGTCTTAGGATATATGTGAGAGGAGACACTGGTTTTATTTGTAGCTGCACTGATAAAACCCACAAGATTTAAAGATTAAGCAGGACATTTAAAACTAGTGCTTTGCAGGTTTTTATTGCAAATGTCTTCTCATATTTCAAAAGTAAAGCTGATACACTGTTTACCTCAGATTAAAGTATATCTGTTTTAACTGAGGATGTTATCAGTCTCTGCATGCAATTCTAGGAGATCTAATAATGTGTAGACTGAAACATCCTGGAGAATTTCTTTGTCGAGTAGCAAAACAAAAGCCACATTTAATTTTAGGAAGGCCTGACAATAAGTTGAAATCTCCCTTTGATCTGTTACTGTATGTTTGTAAAAATACTGGTGTTTCTGATCCTTAGTGTTCTATCAGGCTATTGTAACTATAGCAAACCTCTTTCTGTTGTGGAAGGACACTGAAGGACAACACATCCATTCACATCAGCTGCTCCAGCTTCCTTATCTGATTAACCCATTCACTTCATACCTCTTTAAGGCTAGTGAGACAGGGTAAGTTGTACTGGGTTTGCATGGTAAGGTTTCAGTAGTGAGGAGCTACAAGGGTGGCTTATGTGAGAAGCAGCTAGAAGGTTCCCCTGTGTCTGACAGAGACAATGCCAGATGGCTACATAGGTGGGCCCAAGGCTGGCCATGGGTGAGTCCATCAGCAGTGGTGGTAGTGCCTCTGTGATAACATATTTAAAAAGGTGAAGAAGTTGCTGTGCAACAGCAGCCAGGAAAGAGGAGTAAGAAGGTGTGAGAGAAACACCTCCACAGTCAGTGAAGGAGGAGGGAAGAGGAGGTGCTTCAGGCACCAGAACAGAGTTTCCCCTGCAGCCAATGGTGAAGACCATGGTGAGGCAGGCTGTCCTGCAGCCCATGGACCTTTATGGTGGAGTAGATATCCACCTGCACCCCATGGAGGAGGACCCCACGCCGGAGCTGGTGGATGTCTGAAGAAGGCTATGACCCTATGGGAAACCCACACCGGAGCATGTTCCTGGCAGCACCTGTGTAGGTACTTATTTACCTTACAGAAATAGTTAAAATTTAGATGACTCACTGATAATAAGTAACAAAAAAGAGAACAGTGAAAACATTTATTCAAACTGGAAATTCAGAAGGCATTTGGTCTAGAGGTAGACAAGTAAGCAAAAGTGTACAAATAACAATTTTAGACAATATCTTCATGTTGGGCCATGCATCTTAATGATTACAATGTGTTGGAACGTGGGTTTGTAATACCACGCATGGTAATAAGAGTTATAAGTCATATCCTGTTGCACCTGATACAGTTTTAATGGAAAAATATGATTGATTAGCCCTGAATTCAAGTAGATTATAATGATTTATAAATAAGAATTAAAAAAAAAATAGTTAATTTTTATATTTATCACATTATTTAATCATGAATGAACTGGGGTATATTTTTTTTTTTTAAATGCCATTGTAAAACTAGATTTGTGGGATTTTTTTCTGCCTATATTTTCTAGTCCTTGTGTTCTGATTTCCTGTGCAGAACAAAAAAATTTACATTTAGCAGCTGGCATTCTAGCTACTTGCTTTTCACTGGGCTTTTGAATCCCAGTATTCAATCTTATCTACTTGCAATAATATGTATGAAAAATCTGGATGTAAGATATTTCACTGCTAAACTTCATGCTTCTTTTTTAATAGCTTGAGGCTCTTTTGCATAAACAATCAGTCATTTGAGCATGGTTGCTTTGTTTTGTTTGATTTTGGGTTGTGTTTTTTTCCTTTTTTGGTGTCCCCCCCCTTTTGTTTTGTTTTGTTTTTTAAGAAAGCTCAATTAAAAATGGAACATTTAGTCAGTGAAAGCCGAGGGTCATACAAAGGGCTTATTGACCCAGAGCATTCAATCCTGCAAGTAAAAGTGGCTCAACTGTGCTAAAGCAAAAGTATTTGCCAGGCTTCAGAATACTAGAGCCAAGTCCTGATGTCCCTTTGCAGCTCTGTGTCTTTGAATTTGAATCCAGTTATTCTTAGCAATTATAAGTGTTTAAGGATCTTCAGCCATCAAAGTGTAGTGGATTCCTGCTGCCTTTTTTTTTTTCCAGACACTTTCTCACTTGAATATGGTTGATGTAAACAGAGGAAAGCTGCTATTCCTTCATGCTCCAAGTGTTCAGCAAGATCAGGCATACCTCTGGCTTCATCAGCATCAATGTTAGTTAGAACAGGAGAGCTTGATGGAGAAATGGGGATAAGAGGAAAAGGGGAAGTGATACACAGAGCTGAAAGTAGGAGGTGGAGGAATGTGTCATGCAAAAAAAGGAGTCAGCAAAGTGGAAAGAGCCTGTTGGGATGTAAGTGAAAGGCATAAGAGGGTGGTGGCAGCTGAGAGCTAAGAGGCATCTATAGCCAAATGTTTTCTGGGTTGGAGTAAGGGAGGAGGAGAAGCACTGAGGATTGCTTATAGGAACAAGAGGGGAGATGTTGAGGCTTATTTCTGGGGCAAGGCTGGTATTAAGGACCAGTCAGTGTATGTAGCTGCCTATATGAGCCAGTGTGGGATGGCAGGAAAGCAAACCTGAAGTGGATATTATTTTCTGACAGTAACTATTTCTTGGTAAAATCAGAAACCTGTTGAGATTGGTGTATTTTATTCTGTTCGTATTTTACTTGGAATTAGATCGGAGCAAACAGGAGAAAGCATTTCATCTTGAGACAATAGGCAAATACTTGTGCTGGCTGGGGTGAGAAGTGGTAATGAAAATAGGGAGGTGGTGTGGTTTAGGTTTTTGTTGGGTTTTTGTTTTCTTTTTTAAATTTAAGACTTGAATTATTACTATTAGTTTTAAATGGCAGGTTTTGGAATTTTTTAGGATACTGCAGTATGTATGATTAGAACTTTCAGATCCTGTTGATTGTGATTTCTTTTGTTGTTTTTTGGTTTGGTTTTTTTTTTTTTTCTTAACCCCTCGTGCAGATTGTTACAGAGAATGGTGATCATTCAGAATGTATAAAACCCAAATTAAGAGATCTTTTAGTGTGGCTTTATTTACTAGGCTACTCAAAACTTCCAGTCTAAAGAATCCTCATATGAAATTACAATTTAGAATAATTTCTGTTGCAGTGTTGTTCAGCTTCTAGGGTAAATAATTTATTATCATTAGTCTGTACAGGATTTTCTGTTAACTACAACTATAAATAATAAAGCTGAAGAGCCTAATGGCATTTTCAGGTTCTTATCATTCATATAGTATCAGTCATTTTGTAAAACAGAATCATCTAATCTCTCTTCTACCGGTTTCATTATTTGCATCAACCATGAATTATTCTACTAGAAAATGATCTGGAATATGTTTTTATGATCATGTCAATAACTTTCTCTTGATTAAAAGCTCACCTCAAGGATATTTACCAAATTTAATAATGCTTGGATGGCCATTTTTATAATAAAAAGATCAGTGACTGAAGACGGTAGTTCAGCAAATATTCTAGTAAAAGAGCATTTTATATTTTAAAATTTGTATCTGTAAGTCACATATGTTTGCTGCTATATGACTAGCCTTAATTTTGGAAGAGGAAATAACTTTTGTGATAGAACATAGGAATTTAAAGAGGCTCAAGTATATTTTTAGGGTAATGCAGTAGAAAAAAGAAAACAAAAAAAATCTCCACAACAACAGCCAGTCATCCCATCCCCTCCCCTCCCCAAACCCATCCCACCCCCACTTTAACACTTTAAACATTCATACTAGCTCTTTCAAATTGATTCCTTACAGCATGATTTTTTCAGAAGAGTCTTTTGCCTTCCTATTTTTACATTTGGTTCTCATCCTCTGCTTGAAAGTTTCTTCCTTGATCTGTTTTCACTGTTACAAACATAGGCTTGTTTGTGCTGCTGGATCCTGCTGATTTTTAACATTGAGATGAGTGACATACTTTTCTCTAGCTTAGCCTTGAAGAAAAGGAGTTTTTTGTATTCATAGGGTGACGATTTAAAAAGGCATGTGTTCTTTGTGGCTTACAGCAAATTAAAGATGATTTTATCATCAGTGGCATTGCTGTTTTACAAGTGCATTCTGTTTAAAGTTAGAAGTAAAATTACACAAATAATTGTAAAATCTTACTTATTTTGTCAGTGTATATCTTTTCAATAGGCAGTGTCATGAAATAGAAGACAACAACAACTTTTGTATTAATAAAATGCTGTGGGTTCAAATCTAAATAATTGGTTTTATTCTTCGTCAAGCTCTGTGGATTGAAATCCAAGTAATTGTTAATTTTTTGTCAAGCTCTTTGTGGTTTTTGGTGATAGAAAGCTCAACGGGAGTAGGCTTAGGTTTGAGAATTGGTAAGGTTTAAAAAGCTTCTAGAAAAATGGAAAAGATAGGGCAAGAATTAGTAGACCTTTTAAGGAATTTAAATTGTGTAGGTTTAGATAATAAACTTCTCAGCCAATGAGTAATTTAAGAACCTCCATGACTGAAGTTGAAGTTGCTACACAAAGGCAGTGAATGCACAATTTACATTTGTACAAATATGTAAACTGTTAGTAGTATGAAGCTGTTTCTGCCTTTGCTGTAAGGAGAGATTAGGTGTCTTCCTGATTTTTTATTTTTAATTATTTAGGATTTTTCAAGGGCAGAAGACAAGGTATAAGGTATAAATAAAGTGTGAAAGTTTGTATTAAAAGCTACTGTACTCCTTTCAAGATCTTGTTTTAACAACTGATAGTTGTTCTTTCTCATTTGGAAGTCTTTAAAGGAAGAGTGTTTTTGTATTGCAGCACAGTATGACAGATTTCAACAAAATGGCTATGTCTGTGCAAGGTTTTGTTTGGTTGTTTTGTGTTGTGTTGTTTTGGTTTTTTTTTGTAGGAACATAAAAACTGTCATGTTAATGGCACTATCTTGGAGAACACCTTGCCAAACTTGGTGTTGTTGACTTGAAATTGCTTATATATGATTATGGGAGCAACAGCAAAATAAAAGCCTTGTCCAGCAGTGCATCATTACTGACTGCTCTCAGAGGGAACAATATTAAATCATCTGACCCAGCTCTGTGCTTTAGAGCTAGTTGCTGTGATCAATAAAAGCTGAGACAAAACAGCGTGGTGAACCCTGATTGAATGGCAGGACACATCTGCCCATCTTTCTGTGGGCACAGATGACTTAGTTGAGACAAAGGTTAAAGGATTTCTAAGGTTGCCTGACATGTTGGAGGTCTTTCTCCAGAATGCATTAGGTTAATTTGAAATTCTGTATCATGGAAGGGATACATTCCCACACAACTTCTGTATTAACTGAACGAGTGTAAGATGTGCATCCTGACTTTCTGTTCTTTTGAATGGAAAAACATCTGGAAATTTGTTAGATCCAAATGTCAGTGCCATTAAGAACTTCTGCACTGATCTATTTCCTCCTTGAGGACAGAGGGTTGACTTTGTTGCTAAGACTTTTGTTCAGATCCATATTTTTTAGTTTTCTTCTCTTACATATTTCTGATATTTTGAAGAAGCATCTGTGCTCCTTGGCTGTTGCATTAAATGTAATGGAAGTCCAAAGTACTTTAAAACCTCTGTCCTCAGTGTAAAACCAAAGTAATAAAAATAAACCCAAAAAGTACCTGTACTATTTTTTTCTGCTGAATTAGTATCACTGATGACTCTGGTGAAAAGAATATTCTTCTGTACTGCAAGTCGTCTTTGGGGAGGAATTGCAGTCCAGGAATCTCCTTCCCATTAGAGTAATAGGTGAAATAGATAGAAAGGCCAAGCACCTTGGAGCTCCTCAATCTTGTGATCTTTGCTATAGTCAGTTTTTAAAGGAGTGAAAGAAGGTCACTTTCCCCTATAAATATCCTAAAGGGAGAGTGTTGGGATAATTCTAGTGCCCCAGTTTTCTCAGTGTCTGCTGGGTGTGCTATAAGCATGTCTTTCATACAAGACTTAGACTTCGAGGAATGTAGGCTTAGGCAGGGGCCTAGCGACTGGGCTATAAACCTTTCTAAAGCAAACAAGAAGATACCTAATGTTTTGCTAACTGATAGGGTCAACAGAAGGGACACAGGCACCAATATAAAGAACAGACTTATTTTGCTCTTTATCTCCAAAATGATACAGATAGTGTGGCCAGCAGGTCTAGTGATGTAATTTTGCCCCTGTACTGGGCACTGGTGAGGCCTCACCTTGAGTACTGGGTGCAGCTCTGGGCCTCTCACTTCCAGAAAGATATTGAGGTGCTGGAGTGGGTCCAGAGGAGAGTGACCAGGCTGGGGAAGGGACTGGAGGGAAAGTCTGATGAGGAGAGGCTGAGGGAACTGGGGTTGTCCAGCCTGGAGAAGAGGAGACTTGGGCGGGACCTTATCACTCTCTACAACTACCTGAAGGGAAGCTGTAATCAGGTGGGGGTCAAGCTCTTCTCCCAGGCAACTAGTGACAGGAGGAGAGGGCATGGCCTGGAGGTGTGCCAGGGGAGGGTTAGGTTGGATCTTCGGAAGCACTTCCTCTCAGAAAGGACTGCCCAGGGAGGTGATGGAGTTGCCATCCCTGGAGGTGTTTAAAGGAAAGATTGGATGTGGCGCTTATTGGCATGCTCTAGAGAGACTTTGTTGTGGCCTTTCAGTAGTTAAAGGGGCCTGTCAGAAAGACAGGGACAGACTTTTTAGCTGGGCCTGTTGTGATAAGACAAGGGGTGATGCTTTTCAACAAAATGAGGGAGATTTACATTAGAGGGAAGGGTATTTTTTACACTGAGGGTTGTGAGACCTTGGACCAGGTTGCCAAGCAAGGTGGTAGATGACCTATCCCTGGAACTATTTCAGGTGAGGTTGGTGGGGACTCTGGGCAACCTGCTCTGGCTGTAGATGTCCCTGCTTCCTTCAGGGGGTTGGACAAGATGACCTTGAAGGGTCCTATCTAACTGAAGCCATTCTGTGATTTTGTGATTCTGTGCTTGTTGGATGAAGGTGAGGCTGTGGATGCCTTGACTATCTTGACTTTAGTAAGGCATTTGACACTGTTTCCCACAGTGTTCTAGTAGAGAAATTGACTGCTCTTGTCTTTCCTGGGTGAAAAACTGGTTAGATGGACGAGTCCAAAGAGTTATGGCCAATGGATTTAAATCCAGTTGGTGACCAGTCACAAGTGGTGTCCCCTAGGGCTCAATACTGGGGCCACTCCTGTTTAACATCTTCATCAATGATTTGGATGAGGGGATAGAGTGCACTCTTAGTAAGTTTGCAGATGACACCAAGCTGAGTGGAAGTGTTGATCTGCTTGAGGGTAGGGAAGCTCTACAGAGGGATCTAGATAGGCTGGATTGCTGGGCCAAGGCCAGTTCCATGAGTTTCAATAAGGCCAAATGCCAGGTCCTGCACTTTGGCCACAACAACCCCCAGCAATGCTACAGGCTTGGGAGGAGTGACTGGAGAGCTGCCAGGCAGAGATGGACCTGGGGGTGTTGGTTGACAGCAGGCTGAATGTGAGCCAGTAGTGTGCCCAGGTGGCCAAGAAGGCCAACGGCATCCTGGCCTGGATCAGGAATAGTGTGGTCAGCAGGAGCGGGGAGGTGATCATTCCTCTGTACTTGGCTTTGGTGAGGCTGTACCTCAAATACTGTGTCCAGTTTTGGGCCCCTCTCTACAATAAGCATGTTGAGGTGCTGGAGAGGGTACAGAGGCGGCTACCAAGCTAGTAAAGGGTTTGGAGCATGTCTTATGAGGAAAGGCTGAAGGATCTGGGGCTGTTTAGTCCTGAGAAAAGAAGGCTGAGGGGACACCTTATTGCTCTCTATAACTACCTGAAGGGAAGTCATAGTGAGGCAGGAGTTGGTCTGTTCTCCCTGGTGATGAGCGATAGAACGAGAGGAAATGGCCTGAAGTTGAAGCAGGGGAGGTTGAGGCTGGATATTAGGAAAAATTTCTTCACTGCAAAGGTTGTCAGGCATTGGAACAGCCTGCCCTGGGAGGTGGTAGAGTCACCATCTTTGGAGGTGTTTAAGAGTCAGGGAGATGTTGTGCTTAGGGACATTTGTTTAGTAGTTTTGATGGGGCTGGGAATAAGGTTGGACTTGATGATCTTGAAGGTCTCTTTCAGCAAAAACTATTCTATGATTACTACACAAAGAAAACTGTAGTGATTAAGAAAGATACAGCACCAATTGCCCTGTTAATACATTGCCATCATCCAGGCCTGCAGTCACTGGGAGCCCCAGTTGCAGAGAGGATCTGGAGAACCCATCCTGGCAAGTGGGAGGTCCTACACAGTGCATCCACTCATAAGTGAGGTCTCCGAAGTCATTGCAAGAGGGTCCAGCTTTTATAATACTTATGTACCAAATTCAGCAAGTGAGGATGACTTGCATTTTTCTTTGTGCAGAAACATCTGGTGTCATCTTTCCTGTTGGGTGTCACCCAAAGCCTTGCCAGGGCCTGGAGTGAGACCCAAGGGAGTTTTCCTATCTTTTTTGTCTTTACCCATGTATTTCTCAACAAGGTCTGATCTTTGGATATCTGCTTTCACTATTTATTTTAGCTTTAACCACAAGATAGAACCTTTCAACAGGCTAGATGTCGTGTTTCACCATCTATTTTAGCTCTAACTGCATATCCCGTGATAAGCACTAATTGTTGCAACATAAGCATTATAACAAAGCCCTTACATAAATAGCTTTTTGGTGGTTAATTAAGCAAAATAAAGTTCAGTTATTGGTTACAAAATATAACATTTTGAGGTTCATCTAGTGTTCAACCTTTGGCCTTGGCCTATTATCCAGGCATTAGCACATCACCTAAAGAGCATAAACACATCAAAAAATCAGCAGCTTTTCTGGATAGTAGTTTTGGATGTGAACACTTAAATTCTTTTAAGGTGACATATTGCTTAAGGCATTTTTTTGCATCTGATCTTCTACCTAATGCCTATTATGTATGGCATTGAAGAGTAAAAAAAACCCAGTTATTTGTTTAGCTGTTCTGTGCATTCAGAATACTAGAAATATATTTAAATAAAGGCTATCATCAAAATGGCTAGCACAAAATTAAGATGAGAGATTTTTATTGAATATAATTCTCAAAGCAAGACAAAGCTGTAACATATTAAAACAAGACACAATTTAATATCCCAATTTAGTCTGTGTATGGTTTAGTGTAATATTACAAAGGTGATAAAATGCATGGTAAACTATTGGAACAAAAACTATTGCTGGTTTAGAGCAGTAAACTGAACATTTAACATGCCAACAAGCTACAAGGACACGCAGTTTGTGTCTTTACTGCCTTTGGTGTATATTTGTTGTGTTTAAGTATATTTAAATTGTTTAAAGAGAAGGAAAAATGCTGAATATTTGCTTGTACTAACTGATTCTAACCCCTTGATCTTGAAGGAAACAACATTTCTGCTGGATATGCCATTCCAGCTGATGTGTCCATAGTGTCTTGTACACTAACACTGTGGTGTTTGATTCTTCTGGTACAGCCTGCCCAAAATATTCTATTATTTTGTTTGTCTTTCTCACTGTTGTGTTAGATTGGGGCTGAATGGCTAGTTCAGAGCCCCCTTGAGCGGTTTCAATTTGTTTTTAGTGTGTCTACAGTGTAGACATAGGTGGCTGAGTTAATCGCCTTGGACTCTTCAGTATTCTCAGAAGTCATTGGAGATCAAATTAATAGAATCTAAGGCATGATTCATTTAATGTAGAAGGTGTCAAACAGGTCAAATGAATAACACCTTAAAACCCTTATTTCTCTCTCTGACTGTAACAAAAGGATAGATTTAGACCTTGCAGATATCCAAATCAAGGGAAAAAGTATTCAACATCCTGTGATTTGGAATACTTCCTTTTTTTTTTTTTTTTTTTAATTTATTTTTGTGTGTGTGGTGTGGGGTTTTGTTTGTTTGTTTGTTTTGTGTGTGTGTGTGTTTTTTATTGTTGTCGTTGTTTGGTTGGTTTTTGTTTGTTTATTTTTGTGTGGTTTTGTTTGTTTATTTGGATTTTTTTCACTGATGTCTTCACATTTTCCTTTCTCTTCCAATACTGAAGTATATTCGTTTAGCATTATATTTTAAACCTAAGCATATGTCTCAACTTCATGTTTTCAGCACGTGGACAGGCATTGGGTTAAACACAGGACTGGCAAGCTAACATCACATCTTATTATAATATCATACAGCTTTAAAATGTATGTATAAAAAAAACAACTTGTGCTTCTGGGATTGTCTTCTGCAATTTCATCTTCAGATGATTCTGTTACTAATTGTACCAATTCAGTTACTAATTGTACAAAGTAGGATGCTGAGCCTTTTAATTAAGGACTTCTGGTATCATCTGAATTACTGGAAAACAGCTAAAGTTACAGAAGTCAACATCTTGACAGTTTTTCTTAGATAGCACGTGATTACTATCTTCTGCTTAGTCTGGGATGGCTTTGTTTTGTCTTGAGTTTTAAAATTTATCTTCAGAATTGCAGTTTATAAATTTTATCAAGGTCTATATCACATTTTAAATTTACATTTACGGCTGATTGTGTATGAACTATAGGTTAATACATATACCATTTTATATTAAAGTTGCTGATTTTATCATGTAAAGTTGAAAGGAACTGAAATGAAGTTAGGAGAATTACACTACTGTAAAAAGAGTACTCTGTAAGAGACTGTTTCCACAGAATAATCTTTAAAATAGCTCTCCCAGTTATTTTAATAGTGCAAATGATGAATCTCCACCATAAAACAAAAGTGAATCAAGACAAGACTGATACATCCCTTACCTTAGGACACTTTCATTTATTATGCACACACAGATACCCTACATGAGCAGGTTATCTGTCTGTAATTTCTGGTTCATACTAGTAAGTTCACTTTGTTTTATTTTGTAAACTTGCGTCTCTTGATTAAGCTATGGATAGTTTTAATGAGCTCCATGGAGGTTATTAGGAGCTGAAGGTGTATGCAGAGTAAAACAGTAAGAAATGATGCATGGGCTGTTTGCTTTCATGGCATGTCCAACAACATGAAGCCGTAGGATGCTTGTGAAATATTTTGAGATCTTTAGATTAAAACTGATTTAGCCTAAATTAAAGCATCTGGATTTTATATATGTGGTGACATACAGATATATATTGATAGACAAAGCCCTACCCAAACAGAATCAGGAATATTCAGGCCAGTAATTATATACTATAAGGATAATGTTGAGATAATAAAATAAACATATCCCAATGCTCAAATGAAGCATAGAATAACTAAATTAGCACCATAAATTCTCAATTTCAGACTCCTTCTATTTTCTCTGCTATTCAAAGTATGTATCAGTGGTTGATGACAGTACTCTCTCCAAAGTTTCTCAAATACTGTACTACTGTAATACTTCCGGATTACTAGGCAGTCCCAAAATAATGAATCGGGGTCCTTTCTCCTCTCTCTTGTGTTCTTCTCATCTGCAAATCCATGTCTACCACCTAATCACTGGTTCTTCAGTATTAGAAATTAGTATTGGCTTCAACCAGTCGTTCACACTGTTTTTCTGCTGTTCTGATCCCTGTAACAATTTCCATACAAGTCATGGAGAAAACTTTCTTGAGAAGATTCAAGTTAATCACCCAGTAAGCTGATATGTCTGGAAGAAACCCACAAGGATTCCACCTTCCTTTTCTTCCTCTTCGAGGTCTAACAGTTGCATATTGTGGTAGTTTGACGTTGGCTGAATGCCAGGTGCTCAGCAGGCCACTCTATCCCTACCCCCTCTCTTCCTCTCAGCTGGACCAGGGGTAAGAAAATAAGATTAAACTCATAGGTTAAGACAAATGCAGTTTAATGAAAAGCGAAGCAATGCTGCATATGGAAGCAAATGAAAACAAAGTTTTATTCTCTACTTCCCATCAGCAGTCATTGTCTGGCCCTTTTCAGGAAGCAGGGCTCCAAAAGCGTAGTGGTTGATCTGGAGGACAAGCAGATGCTGTGTGTCGTGTCCGTGTCTGTGTCCCGTCCCCCCCCCCCCCTTTTCCTAGCTTTTATAGTTCAGCTGACGTCATGTGGTATGGAATGATGTCTCTTTGGCCAGTTTGGGTCAGCTGTCCCAGTCGTGTCCCCTCCCAAGGGGTTGCCCACCCCATCCCACTGCAGAGGGAATGTTGGAGAACCAGCCTTGGTTCTGGGCAAGCTCTGCCCAGCATCAGCCACAACACGGGGGTGTTCCCAGAACCTTCCCAGCTCTCAGTGCGAAACACAGCACTGGGACGGCTGCTGTGGGGAAAATTAGCTCCAGCTCCATCAGACCCAATACACATACAACAATTACCTCAATTCAGGAGTCTGCCTTGGTTACAATTACAAAGCCTTCTGCCTGACTTGAGCTAGCTAATTAAAATTCACATTAAAATCTGAGCCATTGAAGCAAAGAGCCAATATATCATTTTTCTCTGCTTTACAGATTATATTTCAGCATCTAATAGCCTTCACAGGGATCATTGCATTCATTCATAAGACTGTAAGTAGTTATATTCTGGCCCATATTTCCAAAAATGTCCCTCGTATTTGGCATAATTGCAATGTTCTGCACTCACAAAGGCCATCCAACAAACTTCTCACTGTATGTGCACGTGGTTTCTATTCAGTTAAGATGTAAAATTTTCCAGTTACTGATGATAAATGCTTTTGACTGTTTAGCCCCAGATTCTGATTGCAGGGTTCCTCTTTGATGTCTCAAAAGGCTCCTTATGTTGTGCCAGCTTAGGAACATGGGGCTCTTCCTCACCTATATTGTTCTTTAAGAGGCACTGCTTCTTCCAGACATCTCATTCCAAAACCTGTTTTTGCATGATACTGATACGGTATTGTGTAGTTGAATACAGCTACCCCTGAATTTTTGTATTTAATATGAAAGTTAAGCACATGTATATACAAATATATGCTGTTTGGTTTTGTGCGTGTAGATGTGGGAGGAGATATAGTCTAGAATCTAGAAACACATCTCCATGAAGAATATAATCAGAGAAATGACTTCTGATTTTTAAAAGGTAAATCAAGGTAAATAGTGGACATTTTTTCTTTTTTTTTTTTTTTCCCCCCTTTCACCTCCATGGACTTCCAGCCATATCTGCACACAGAACTATTACACAGTTGTAGTGCGAAATTAATGTAATTCACACTGAACGTCTTCAGTTTATACTTACTGGCACTACTTCTAACTATTCTGTTGGAGAAAGCTTTATTAATTTGTATAGATACCCCTCAGAGGTTAGTGACCTCCAAACTGAAGATAAACTTGTCTGATTTCAAGTATATCTTGCCGTCCTTTTTAATATGTTTCTGTGTTTTATTGATTAACAAGTGGATTGGAAGGTGGAGTGAAGCTGAAGATGTTTTTTAATTAAATCTTTTCACTTCTTTTCAGTATACATCTGCTCTGACTTACGATGCTGTTCAAGTGATGACAGAAGCTTTCCGTAATTTGCGTAAACAGAGGATTGAGATCTCCAGAAGAGGAAATGCTGGAGATTGTCTTGCAAATCCAGCTGTACCCTGGGGTCATGGTGTAGAAATAGAAAGGGCATTGAAACAGGTAGCTTCCTTGGAGTGAATGCTGGGATAAGTGTCTGTTTGAAGTTCTCTATAAATGCTTGAAAAGAACCATCCAGTCTCCTAACATGCCTGGATCTTGCTGGGAATAACATGGAATTAAACTCTTCAGGATCATGTCTCATACTAAGATAATGTACTGTGTTTGGAAAAGAGTATAAACTGAATGTTTCTGAAATATCAATAGTCACTTATGGAAATACAAAATGCATTTTCTAAAGAGAAGCAAACTTAATTATACCACTTTCATCTTTGTCTATATAGGTTCAGGTGGAAGGTCTAACAGGGAATATAAAGTTTGATCAGAATGGAAAGAGAATCAATTTTACAATAAACGTCATGGAACTCAAAAGTACTGGTCCTCGGAAGGTAATTTGAATTGTATTACAGTGTCTTTAAAGGTTTTGCCATGCTAAGCAACAGGCCAAGGTAGGTAATGAAACACTATTGATTACTTAAAGCATGAATTGTGTTAATATTTATTCATAGGTGTATTCTAAAATGGTCTGACAGAACAGAGTAAAAATATGTATTATTTCTTTCTAATAAATATGAGTTGTTATTTCTGGTAAGTATTACATAAGAGTATTTTCCTTTGTTTTGTGGATTAAACTTTTTGTTTTCTGATCTGAATTGCTAAATGTGAGCCAGAATTTGAGGAAATACGCTTCTGAGTGCCAAATGCAGAATACAGCTTTTCAGTGATGTTTCTTGAAATATGATTATCTTTCTGCTTTAATGCCAAACCTTTCAGGAAAAGCCAATTTCTCATGTCTTCCTAATCTTGGCATATTTCCTAACCCTTTCAATCCTACCGTGCGTGGTGTTGATACTAAAACCTGTTAATGAGCGACTGACAATGGTATACCTGTGTTGGACAAATTAATTTGAGCAAATATCATTAGTTCAATCTTTTTACTGTTTGTTACAGTCTTTTAACTACAAGAATAAATATATTTACATTGGTAAATCCATAGCTAAAATAGTTCTCTGTGAGCATAAATCAAGGGCATAATAATAATGTGCTTTACCTTGTCTGTGAAAGTTCATATTCACTGGTGTCTGTGCATCCTATAAACTCTCTTTAGATTGGATATTGGAGTGAAGTGGACAGAATGGTTGTGAATCCTCTTGATGGCCCTCTTGGAAATGAATCTTCGGGACTAGAGAATAAGACTATTATTGTCACCACTATTTTGGTAATTAACCTCATATTTTGTCACAAGACAGTCTGTCCTACAGTGGTTTGTTTCTCATCATTATGTTAGTTTAAGCATACTGTGTTTTTGTTCTTTGAGGTTGTGGCCCATTGCTCATGTAAATAAAAATTGGAAATGAAGGAAATGTGATTCGGTATGCGGTTTTGTTTTGTAGAAGACAAACAGTCATAATTAAAGTCTTTAGACCTGAAAATGAAATACCTGCTTTCAAAGAAGAGCTTTGAGAGGCTGAATCATAGCATTAGTTTCAGAGAATGGATTTTGCCAATCAGCAAAGAGACTGGTTCTTATGTTTTGGAATTGTAGATACTATGGATTGTAGTGTAAAATGAAATGAAAAGTTGTATTCTAGTTGTCTAGAAAATAACTTTTATGTACTGTCATGGAACAGCATTTTTCTCTAAGTTACACAGTTTCTTTATCTGTTTGGACAAGTAAATCACAGGCGAGTATAGGAATTTCACTGCATGCAAGAATAGTTTAGTAACAACTGAGCAAAGAGGAGATGCATTACAACTCATTACAAGTTTTGCTAATGATAGAACTTTGCTGCATAGTTATAGGTATCATGTCTATTGTTTATGTAGTAATTCAATAAAGAGACCCTGAAGTGTTTTCCCAGGGAGGGATATGGTTGTGAAATAGGAAAGTATTTTCTTGTATTAAGACAACAACCAGAGCAATTAAATACCTTTGCCTTCTTCCATCCAAACTGTATGAGAGAAATAAACTGATTTTGGAACTTACTCTTTCTTCTCTGAATGCATAACTCCTGTTAACATTCATGGTCATTATTAACATACTGCTGGGAGTCACTATACCTGTAAGTATTGTTATTTGTGTATGACTGTGGAGAATGCAACTTTTAAATGTGTTAAGGACCTGCCACATTAATAATTAGCAGGTAACATATACATAGCATGTATTACTCAGATATCTTCTCTCCTTTTATTTCCACGTGTCAAAGGAAACATTGTAAGTGTGCAACTGATACGTCTTGTTACTAAGTAGCTAAGGCAAGTTCTTTTTGTGCAGGAATCCCCATACGTCATGATGAAGAAAAATCATGAAATGCTTGAAGGAAATGATCGATATGAGGGCTATTGTGTGGACTTAGCTACAGAAATTGCTAAACACTGTGGATTCAAATATAAGCTCACAATTGTTGGGGATGGCAAGTATGGGGCAAGGGATGCAGACACGAAAATCTGGAATGGGATGGTTGGAGAACTTGTTTATGGGGTAAGAAAATATTATATATTAAAGCCATTAAAGATAACTGATAGAATGAGTGAGATTTGGTTTAGTTTTCTCTGTAGAGGAAAATTATCTAATTCCTTTGATAGAGAATTAGTAATTTGTATTGGCATGAAAAATTTTGAAAGTAAAACATGGAATTAGGTTTCAAATGCAAATGAAGTTGAGGGAAGTAAGTGCATATTTCATCCTTCTCACCAGGTGAAAGGCAATGTACTTTACTAATACTTCTAAATGTCATATACTTTTAAAAGGGCATGTTTAAAAAGGGAAGCTTGTAATATGCCAGCCATACGGTTCTATGTATTTCAGTAAGAAGAGTTTCAACTAAAAAATTCTGAAATTCTCCGTAGGATGTTCTTGGTGAAACAAATGTTGCCAGTGTCTCCACTGTCCTATTTTTCCATTTATGAAATGTGATAGAAGCTAATCCATTCTTTGCTCTGGTCACTGTATTAGCTATTATCTGCTTTTGTCTTCCTTTACAGAAGGCCGATATTGCAATTGCTCCATTAACTATAACATTGGTGAGAGAAGAGGTGATTGACTTCTCAAAGCCCTTTATGAGCCTGGGGATATCAATAATGATCAAGAAGCCTCAGAAGTCCAAGCCAGGAGTGTTTTCATTTCTTGATCCATTAGCATATGAAATCTGGATGTGCATTGTTTTTGCCTACATTGGGGTCAGTGTAGTTTTATTCTTGGTCAGCAGATTTAGCCCATACGAGTGGCACACTGAGGAGTTTGAAGATGGAAGAGAAACACAAACTAATGAATCAACTAATGAATTTGGGATATTTAATAGTCTCTGGTTTTCCCTGGGTGCCTTTATGCAGCAAGGATGCGATATTTCGCCAAGGTTGGTTACTCACCCATTTCAACTTTGTGCATTTTTGGTCTCAGCCAGCTCAGCCAGAGGAGGTTCATGGTGCATATATTTTCACTCTCGGAAATAAAGTAATTGCTACGTTTCCTCTTTCCCTAAAATCACAAAAGTCCTTGTGATAAAAGCAGTGGTCTGAGATATAGGGTCATGATGCATTTGATCAATAACGGCCTAACATCAATCATACATTTGCCAGGTGAAGTTATATACACCATGCAGAGACTGTAAAATGCATAAGGTTCAAGTCATTCCATGCCTTCTTGGAGGGGTACCGTGTTTTTGCTGCATATTCCCATTTTACAGTTGACAGTGCATATGGTTCACAACAGCTGTAATGGGAAAAAAGGGTAACGTACTACTCACAAACTACGCGGGCAGCACTTTCCCTCTTAAACATCTCATAACATCATAACACAGTTGTCAACACACTTTTTTGGTACAAGAAAGCCTTAAGCTGAAATAAATTCATAGGATGGCTCTAATTTCATGTGAATAGTTGCAAACCATCACTGTATTCCCATGGCCTAGTTTTAGAAATGTTGCGGAGGAAAACACTAAAATGAATCTGAAGGTGCAGTTCATAAATGCTTAATTCCTCATGGATTTCCACCTACTTTATTAGGGACAACTGTAAAGCACTTAAGGTAATTCCCATGCAGCTCATTAAATATTCTTTTTCCCATGTGCACAAGTGATTCTAGCCTTGATTCAGCAAAGTGGTAAGTAGGTAGGTAAATAATTACTTGGTACTGGAAGGAAATATAGTAACAAGTGAAATAGGCCAAGTGGGTTTGAGGAAATAGATGACCTACCTTATTGTACTATGCAATTTAACTTTCTTCTAAAGATCCTAAAGTAAGATAGGGAACAGGTCATTTTCTAGTAAGTCTAGTGGTTAGAGGGCAAAATAAACGACACCAGGGGAGCATTTCTTACATTTGAAGTCATGCATTCCAAAAGGCAGCATCAGGTTTTCAAGTTACTCTACTGTGGAAATAGCAGAGCATCTTATTTTGTGAGGACTTCAGCAATTCTATGTAAAGGCTGGCATATCACAGTGAGATATGCCAGCCTTTATGGTGAAAGATGTGGTGGATGTGGCATATAAAACAAATAAGCATTGTATGAAAGAAATGAGATAGTGAAGAGAGAGCAAATAGTTTTAGGTCATGAGAAGCTGTGTTAATTTCATTCCTGTGGGGTTTTTGTATCGATTACATGCTTCACAGTTTTATTTGTATGGAAGTCCCCTATTAGCTACAAAATTATTTTTATTGAATCAAGGCCATAGTAGAATAACAATCTTTTTGGTTTATTGTTATTATTTTACTGGCTATTAAAGCATGACAGTTGTGCACGGTTTGATAACTTTTGAACGATGATGCAAGAATAATGGTACTAAATCATCATCATAAAAGATACATGAAACTCAAATAATTTTGGAGATTCGAGATTTAGTTTCAGTGAAGTGTTTGACAGCACTTTTATTTCATTACAAACATATATAAACCACTTTCCTCAAAAATGCTATCTGTTTATTATAAAAATAGGCAAAAGCTGAGAACACCTCAGTTATTTTTGTTCTTGTGCCAAATGTAACATTATGGAATTTGAAATCCCTGCAAATGAATCAGAGTAGATATGAAAAGGAATATATTCAGGCAACAGCAAAATACCTATATAAAGGTAAATTTTGCACTATTGCTACTATCATTTCTCGAATAAAAATGACAACTATTGTAAGAGTTTTAGAGTAGGTAAGTAGCTAGAGTTTCCTAACCCTGCATTGGAAGGTGGTGCTGAGTAAGACAGGACCACCTGGAAACCAGTCTACAATTTAAATCCCCATGTTGCCATTGTGGGTAGCACAGAAACAATAGAGTGGAAAGAATAGAATAATATGATAATGAGAATACAGCGAAGTGTTCCTCATCTTTTTGAGATCTGAGTGTACTGTCAGTACTGCAGTATAATACCTTTGTAAATAGAAAACGTGTGCAAATTTAAGTAATCATGCACAGGAATTGTTACTTTGGTATTTAATTATCTGATGAATGAGGTGCTTGTAAAGTATGGTCTCATACTTGCGTACAATTACCAATCTTTATAAACTTTTCAAAAGGTACTTAAAAAAAAAAAAAAGTTATTTATTTAACTGGGACAGACCTTACAGGAAAAGTTTGAATACAAATGACTCCCAAAAAGATTTTACTTATAAAATACCATATGGGAGCATCATGTGTGGATTAGCATTGAGTTTATTCTTTTTTACAAATTCGGTGGCATCTTTGTTTGCTGACAGATTATGGGCTTTCAAAGGCTATTCTTTATTAGCAGGTGTCATCAAAACCTGCAGTTAAATGCAGATTGTCAAGAGATTTTTACCTTGCAGATATTTATCATTACTGTAGAATTCTTGTATATTCAGATGACATCCATGTCGAAATAAGAATGTAGTATTTTTTTCAAAGATGACAAAGCATGTTTGCAGAACACGTCTCAATTTAGAAGGAACTTGAAAGATATTTTTCCTATGGTCCTTTATAACAACATATTTTGGACCTTATCTGACTTGATTTTCGAGTTTTAGACTGAATTCATAAGTCTGTTGTGATATGGAATAAATCTTTAATGTCTAAATTATAACAGAAATTTTATTAGTGATTTTCTATTTTCAATTTTACTAATTTTCAGTTAGTAACAATAATTTGTCCAGAATTGGTTCTGTTTGTTTTTGTTCCCAGTTTAATAAATCAACTTTACATAACTACCATGTTTACATGTGTGTGTTTATATATATGGTTTTACCTATCAATATATCTATTTAAGTATTTTGTCAAAATTATTTAGAAATCTCATTCACAATACAGTAGTCTGGGTGAGTGATTTGTAATTTGTTTACTTACTAGACAGAAGAGACACATCAAGACATACCTAAGCTACTGCAATGCCTTTAGTACTAAACTTTCAGCTATATGCACATCTTTGCCAGATAATTAAGCACATCTCCAAAGTTTATGTACTCTTTGCTATAATGTCTTGTTGAGATACAAAGTAGTAATTAATTTTAAAGTTTAAAGGATTATTAGAACAATATCTAGTTTGAGGATAATGGCAATATCAGCATTTCTCTTGTATTAGATTTCTAGCATTGAAAATCATTGAATTTCGCTAGTTGTGTGCTCTATGCTGCCTTGTATATTTTCTTGAGTTCTCTTTTCTTCTCTCTTCTTGAGCAGGAGATGCAAAACAAAGATCCGTAACAGCCCACCTGCTGCAGTTAAAAACATCAGATTATTATTATTATTATTTAAAAATACTATTTCTTCACTATTTTCCTGTATTATCCCTGGTTGTTTCCTGTCCAGTCCTCAGTTTGTTAAATGCTTGTATCTTTCAAAAGTTGCGTTCACTTTTTAGTTTATGGGTATTCCCTGGGCCAGTTTGTAATTCAAATAATGCTATTTGTTTCTCAGTATACATTGTCCACAACAGCACAAGACATCGTTTGGTAGAAATCAGTCTTTGTCTGAATGTCCTAGGAAACTAAGCAAGCTAAAGGCACTTAATTTTTCAGTGCATACTGGTATCTCTGAAAGAACTGTTTCACTGGTTTTTGCTTGATCCTGTTCATAATGCCACAAAATGCACTTCAGAGGGAACAACAAGCTGATGTGATAAATACAGCACATTATGATGGAAGCAGTTTCCTTGCAGGGTGGTCAGAACTTTGAAGAACTGGATTGCTAAATTCTCCCTAAAGTAAACTCTGGAGTCCTGATTTCAGCAAAGCCCAGGAGATGTAGTAGACCATGCCTTGATTTCCCATCTGATTAGTATGTAGACCTGTACTACAAAATAGCCTGAAATACTTCCCTGTAGTATAATGCTTCATTTATATAAAACTGATGTGTTTCTTTTTAGCACTTTCATTTCACTTTACAAATCCATTTCATACTTGTTATTAGATCCCTGTCTGGGCGCATTGTTGGAGGTGTGTGGTGGTTCTTTACCCTCATCATAATCTCATCCTACACGGCTAACTTAGCTGCCTTCCTGACGGTTGAGAGGATGGTGTCTCCCATTGAAAGTGCAGAGGATCTTTCCAAGCAAACAGAAATTGCTTATGGGACATTAGATTCTGGCTCCACTAAAGAGTTTTTTAGGGTAAGAATTTCTACTTTTTAGATTTCTGTTTTGTTTTAAATAGGTCTTCACTTGTATAAATGCATTTTCTCTAGGCTTTTTTAAAAGGTTGCTATAAAGATGTGATATGCGCAGCCTAACTTGCAAGTATAAGTGGTTTTGTTAATTGTCATTACATTTTTATTACCTATCTATAATATAAGGGTCTATAAATAGACCCTTATGTAACAGTCTATAAATATAAGGGTCATATTATAAATACACAGAGCAAAAGTGTCTGCAAGAATTACATAAACATAGTCACTGTAAAGTAAAACACAAGATAGGTTCAGCAGAGAAGGGAGTTCATGTTCACGTAATCTGTGAGACAGGAGCTTAACAATTACAGACAAGGCTATTTAATAGATGTGCTGTATTTTAAGTAGTTACACATTGAATAGGGACATGAGAAGGTGTAAAGTCATGTTTTTGAGAAGTATTTCCCATGATATTTCAAGCTTGCAGGTGGGGAATGGGGTATAGCCCTGTTGGCTGCTGTGTAATAAATCTAAGCCTATTTTTGAAAACAGTTACTGTGTGTATTTGCATTATAGTAGTGCCTTGGAAGCTTGTCAGCCCTCACCTTCTACCTCTTTATTTCAGTTTTTAAAATGCATGGGACTTCCAGTGGGTGAGACCCACGCTGCCCTTGAGACACCAGTTAACATGGTGAAATCATCCAGTGAATGAATGAGACACTAAGGCTTCTGAGAAAAGCACCATGAGTGTTTTGCCTTCTCTGTGCGCTCTGCGTGTGTCTCCCTGTAAGATGGAAACTGTCTGAAGTGCTAAAAAACCCAAGAACCCTATTGTTTTCATGTTTTTCAATGGATGATGATACTGTTAGGTTTAAACCAAATGTATTTTAAAATAGTCATAAATATTATGTTGACATTTCATAACAGTGAAATGAAACAAGTTTTCACAAACATTCTTTATGTACTGTATAGTTAGAGCAGTAACTGCTCCACTATGGTTCTCACCGGATCCTGTAATGCATACTTCACTGGTGACATACTAAATAGCTTGTTTCAACTGTAGAAAAGCATTAATTTCTGATTTTCATGACAGGTCCAGTAATAAGACCTGCTGCTGATTGCGTTCCTGTTGGCTAAACCAAAACTAACATGAATTGTGTAAGCTAGAAAAAAAATGAGGTCAGGTTTATGTGAAGAGTGTTCAGAAGTGTTTGGAAGCATACAAACATGTGCTTTTGGTTTATGTGAGCATGAAACTTTTAGATCATGGCTATACTGGGGATTGAAAGTGAACTAACAGGAGGTTTGTTCTTTTTGAATTTTTTAGAAATGTTTAAGCTTTCTTTTAAATGATGTTTGTATTTGCATGCATCAGTTTGTAGATTGGGGGGGTTGGACTAGATGACCTCTAGAGGTCCCTTCCAACCCAGATGTTTCTATGTTTTTCTGCTTCTGGCAGATATATCCATCTTTCCAATTATACTTTTACATAAGTACTGTTTATGGTGATTACTTGACCAGTAATAACTTTTATAGAATTTGGGTGGAGGCTTTGTGGGGGCATACTCTTCACCTTTTGTTGTTAGACTTGGCTCTGCACAACAAGGCTATAACAATCTCTGAAAATTATTTCTCAGCAATTCCTATCATAAACAAGTTGGTGCAAAAAGTGTAATGCAGCATCTCAGCCTGATGGGTTTATCTACTATTTGCTAAAAATCATTTAAACTTGTCCATCTACTTTTCAAGAAATAACAGCTGTGAGAATTTCTTTCTAGGAGACCTGAAACTCAGGTTTCAAGAATGAAACTCTCTGCTGAAGGCAGTGTGAAAGCACTCTCTAGCACCAAGGAAACAATAATTTCAGCAAGAGTATTTCTCTGTGGTGACTGGATTGGAGTGGATGTGTGATTTTTATATGACTTAAAATTAGGACTTGAGTTCTTTGAACTGCTGGAAACCATTTGAGTATTTTTCCAACAGCAAGCTAAAATAGACAGGATTTTTTCTCTGACACTGTCATGAATGAAAGAAACGTTCGGGAGGTTTCAGTCAGTCTGTTTTCTCTTCAAGAACTGGTATTATTTGTAAGTTTGTTTTCTGTTGATGGAATGTATACTGGACCTAAATCTTCATTTGTACAGCCTTAATTCCTGGAACAGCATGGTATTAGGGATTGGGTTTTTTATACCGGGTATAGGAACAGGAAACTGAATTTTCTTTGCTACTAAAGCATGTTTTCTGGTAATACTTTACACAAATGAATAAGAGATGTTTCTCGGCATTTTCCAAACAAGAAATCTCAGCAATAAGCTAGATGGTGAAAGTTAGCTGAAAAATCCTATCCCAAAGAGCTGAACATATATATATGATGTGAATTGAAAGAGGTGGGTTCAAGGCTTTGTTCAGCTTCAATGACTGCATAAATGACAACTCATTGGGATGTTACATTAGCTTGTTCGCAGTTTTATTCTGGGATTCTAGTCTTTCAGCTACATACAGTACATACATACCAGTTGATGTCTGCAGTGGCTGTGGCTGGCTCCAGTGGCTGCCATGGTGAATACAGTAATCCAGACATAGGTTGGAAAAACCCAGGTGGAGGAAACATACACCCTACAGACTGTGAGAGTAGGTGTACAAGCTAGTCCATATCACTTGACTTGGAGAAAACAGCCTTGGCACTCATGACAAAAGATATATTGCCTTTGCACTTTATACTATAGGTATATACTCCCTAGCTTTGAAGGAAGTATAGACTAGTAGGAGATATTCCTGCCAAGATATTCTTGTAGAGCATCAATCAGTTGGCACTGAATGAAGAAACATAACCGAGAAAAGGGATGAGAAATGATTGTACCCTGGTGTTCCTAGTGCTGCTTTAAGGTGTGATACCCAAGTTTGCTACTTCCTGCATAGAAAATATCAGTGCAGAAATAATGGATTTAACAGTATTTTTAAAAAGGAAAAAAAAAGGTAATGCCCTTTTTCAGAGATTTGCTGAGAACTAAACATCAGCAGGAAACTACTACTTCTTAGTAATAATGTTAGAGATACAATTTTTCTTTAATGGCAGATCCATCAAGTCTCTCGATCATATATTTGTAAATATCAGAATCTGTAGTAGCTTTTCTCATGAGGTCTTAAATTTGCTACTAGCGGAATGCGGGTGTGATCCAAGCCTTTAGAGTTCTGTTTCAGTGACATGGAGTGCTTACCACTTCTGATACTTACTAGCCTTTGTCTTAGGGAAAGTGTTTTTAGAGTTCTTACTGCAACTGAAAGCCTAAACAAAGATATATTGTACATTTTTGTTGCATTTTCTCTTGGGTTTACAACCTGAAGTAATGGGCAAAACCTTGAAGAAAATGTGTGTGGCTGTAGTTTTCCAGAAGTGCATAATTTTTCTAAAATCAGTAGTGGATTACAGTGGTAAGGATGTGAATAGGACTGCAATCACTGCTTGGAAGATCCAGGAGGCCTTTCAGTTGATCTTGTACAGGTGCATCATCTCTATAATTGTCAGATCACAGATAATACTTGACGAAGCGGTAAACGGTGGAGGAGTGGAATTTCATCACTCTGGTATGTATTATTGACAGTCCAGAACCACACAGTATTTTTACCTTCGCTTATTTCTCAGCAGTAAATGCAGTTGATATATGCATTAGTCACAACACATAGTTGAACTTTGAAGGGGGGGAAAAAAAGTCATTAACCCAAGAAGACAGACTGCTGCTCACCTAGCACTGTAGAAATTGATTTTAAAGCATTGTCTATATGTGTGAACTGCTGAAGTTGCCGTGCTTACTTTCGTGGGTTACGGCACTGGAAGAAATAAAGAAAGTACAGCTGCCTAAGTATGCAAGCTTAACAGTTACTGGAACATTTCCATGCTTTCCACCTGCTTGAAGGCATATTAAAAATTAATATTGAAGTGATGCAAAGTGAACAAAAGCTAATAATTTTTAAAATTCATGTTTTTGCTGTATGCTGAACTCCAGTCATCAAAAGTAGGTACCAACCCTATGGAGATATCAATCATGCTTTTTTTCTGTTTTCCACTTTAAAAGATGAATTGTAACTAGTCCCATGTGTAAGGTAAGAAGGCATCTAAAAAAAAGGACTCACGGAACAATAATTATGCTAATTTACATTATCTCTCTCTGCATCCTTTTTTATTTAAAATCTTTTTCTATGTATTTGTTTCTGAACCAACAGCATGACATGAACAGACCAATCTATCTCCTTCTACCTGTTTTGGTGGCCTTCAGGAGTGCACCCTCTGCCAAAGCAAAACCAATCGTAACTGTTCCATAACAAAGCAGTAGTATTTAGCTTTCAGTGAAAAGATTATGCTTGTTCTTGCTTAAGAGCCTAGAGTTACAGAATGAAAAGTTGTGCATGGGAAAAATGCCAGAAGGATGATAATCCTTGCTGTCTTATAAAGAAGTCCTTTTTATATAAAAAAAAAAAAGAAAAAAGAAAAAAGAAAAAAGCCAGCAACTAACATAAGAAGAGCTGACAAAGCCCTCTTGAGTCACTTCTGCAAAATGTTGTCTGTTGGGAGGCAAAGAAGATTTGGCCTGAAGATTAGTAGTATTGTCTTTTCTGAGGATCTTCAACATGGTCCAGTACCTCCTGATTTAGGAGTAATATTTTTATTTAACTTTTAAAGGTGTTTAAGTTGGTGATTGTATTGCAAGTTATGCAAAAAGATAGAAGGCATACACCAGTCTGCCTTTATGCTCGTGGAGATATTCAAAGCTTCTAAAAAAAAAGCCCACAGGCAATCTTTAAAACTGGTGAGAAGAAACAGTCTGATTTATTTTTTTAAATAGAGTTGAAGTAAAAATTGAGGCTGAGGTATGATTTTTTTTTTTTTTTTTTTTTTTTTGTTTGAGATGTAGAAGAATTATAAAAGTAATGTTTCCAGAGTTCAATTTTGACTAGCTTCGCAGAAGCCTTTGAGAGGTGAAGGAGATAAAAGACTCACTTAGGAAATCTGTAACTTTTACCACAGATTCAACTCGATACCTTAAAGGCAGGGACTATAGGACTGGCATTTCATAAATCTGTAAAGGAGATATGATTAGAGCAGATCAGTTTGGCTATTTTAAGTTTGACAGGGGGGAAAAAAAAAAAAAAAAAAAAAGAAGGTGTGTAGCTGAAATACTGAGCAGAGGTAGATCTGGGCACTGAGATCATGGAAAGACTGCCCTTTGCATCCAATAGCATATCAGTGAAGGTATGATTATACTTTTTTTGTTGTCTAGAGCATTCAAGTTATTAATTTTTGATTACTTTCTTGGGATTTTTGAGGTCATTGCAGCTGGGCAACACACAAAAGAATTGATTTAGGCCATTGTGAAAGTAATTTTAAAAGAATGAATGCACTAATCCATACATACTTCCTTTTCTCCTCAGAGCGTCTCACTTTGCTATTTTCCAGGTTTATTTTTTTTTCTCTTCACATTACCCAACTTCCTAATGTCTTTTACAAACAGCTCATTGAGCCTAGTGCCCACAACACTGTGGTGTTTCAGAAACCTTGTTGCACGTATTAGGTAGAAATTATTTGGAAAGCTTGATTTCAAATTATTAATGTTTATTAAAAACAAAATGTATTTCTTTCTAATAGAACTTTTCTTCCCTGTTTGTACGGATAACTGGTGTATGGTAAAGACACATACTATTCTCTGATGTCTTGCAGGTTTTCATCAAGTTTTCTTAAGTCTTCTAGTCAAAGCATGCTGTGCAGTAGGTAATTTTGTGCTCGGCAGAAAGGAATTTGCAGCAGTATATTTTTAAGATTTTTCTAGTGTTGCTTGATTTATTTTATAAATTTATGCACTCTAAAATAAGTAGAAATGAGTATAAATTCTGTTTGCACTAGTCCTGGGAGCAGACCGTTCCATAATACCACACTTGTTATGGTCAGAAGCATTCTGTTATTTGATATCCTAAATCTATTTCTAATTAGTTTATCTTCAATTGTTACAGTACATTAATAATTATTATGTAGCTTTTTTCTTCTCAGTGTTTATTTTCCTGGTGCATTAATAGAGAGCAGGTATGTTGTGGTGGCTTTTTTTTTCCCTGAACTTTCATTGCTATCAACAAAACTACACTTTTCTTGATTTCCAAGGAAGGTCTTTGATCATCTCTCAGCTCTTCTGTGTGTGTGTTGTAGTTTGAATTGATTGTTAGTTAATGCAGATGAGGTGTACATTGTATGCCATCTGAGATCTCAGCAATGCTTTTTAAAAAAGGCAGTAATATTTCTCTTGTCTTTTCTGGAAGTAAGCTTCTCCCAGTTGTATCATACTATTTTCTAGTAGTTGTTTCGATCACAGTGATAGACTTGTGTTTCTTTTCTTCTGTTTTTATCAAATAAAGATCTTCAGTTTCATTGCAGCTTTGGGTTTGGGTTTGTTTTTTTTTTTTTTTTTTTATTGGTCCTAAAGTGCTGGACCATGCATTTGAACTGGAAAGTTTCACTCAATTTCTGTCATTCCCATGCTCAGAATTTTCTGTTTCTCATATATAACAAATCTTTTCCCATTGTCTGGCTTGATGTGTTTCAATATCCCAATTTCTTTTCCCACAAATCCTTATCATTTCTGTCTTGAAATGTTTTCATTCCAAGTTGTCTTCTGAAGTTGTGTGTGTCATGCAGTGCTTCAGACCAAAAGAGCAGTAGTGATTTGAATGATTTTTCACTCTTGTGAAGTCCAGGCAGTATGTTTATGGTTCTAGACACTGGGAATAGCACCTGCAGTTCACTACAGATCTGTGATTGCTTGAGAGAGTGCTTTTGTGGTTTGGGGTTGAATTCATTCCCCCTCCCTCTGTATGGGTGCAATAAGTTCTTTTTGTTTTGTATCCATCTTTTTTTGATCACTTCCATTTTTGCACCCCCATTCCTGTTACTTATTTCTCCTTTATGTTAATCTTTGTCAAAACCAAAGCACTATTCATTTGTATTATGCTCCTATGTGTAGATTGTCTTTATCCTCTGCGTTTCTTCCACACAGCAGATAGATTCTCCTTTCTCCCATTCTTTTTTCACTTGTGAGATTTGAACATCTGCTGTTGTTTGCCATTTTGTTCAGTTCAGCTTCTGTGACAGACTGTTTCAGGTTTCCCCCGATTAAGATCCTACTGACAAAACTACATTTGTATTACAGTGATGTAGCAAAACTGTAGTAGTACTACAACATGACTGTAGTACAGCTTCCCCTATATCATGAGTTTTATTACAGTAAAGTTAGAGGAGTGGACAGCAGATTTTTTTCTTGTGACCAGCACTTCAGAAAGAACAGATGGATTTAGGTCAGCATTCTGGAAATTAGTTTGTGTGACATTTATCTGAGTTTTTTGTGAAATGAGATTCACACGGTCTGCTTTTATTTTATGAATATGATGAATGATGTGGATTGATTTCAATTCTGTTGAAATTGAAATAAACATCTCAGAGAAGGAGTCATTTCAGCAAGTATTTTAACAGCAGTTAAATGGTCTTTAACACTAACATCCCTTTGTAAGACAAGCCTTCTTGAGCACTTAACTCTTTAAATCACATTCTTTATATATTATGGATATCATAGATGATATAATATTTATAATATATGAAGTGATAAGAATATGATAACAACATAAGGTTCTTGTCTTGAACATTTGTAGAGAAAATTATTTAAGTAGGCTTCTGAGGAGTCAGGTCTTGAGGTAGAATATTTTACAATTTCCATTAGTAAGACCAAATATATTAAAGATACTTAAAGTAGCTCAATTAAGTAACGGAAACTGGAAAGCCATAAAATTGCATCATAAGAACATGTAGCTAATTTTTACCAGGACTGAACAAAATACCAGTATTTTATGAAATTTATATCTTCCACCTATTTAACTTTCATTCACCCTAAGTGTTCACCCAGTATAAAATATGTTTTAAAGTACTTAATCTTGAGCTAACTAAAGAGGCTAAAACCCATGTTTTGTCCTTTTCTGTGTTTTTTGGATGTATCAGTATTTGAATTACTGGGCAATTTGACAAGATTGATTTGTTGTTACGCTTTCTAGCTCCTGGCGACAATATCAGTTCCTGTCCTTTTATTCACTCAACAAAATTGTTACACAAACCATACTTGAGAATTAAATTTCTGCTCCTGCTGTACAAGATCATTGTCTAACAGAATGTTAGTAGTCTGAGGAGCTATTTTTGTCAATGACATACTCATTACAACACCCCAATTTTAAGAATAATAGGTCTTTGAATGACAAAATGGAAAAGTTATCTGATGACCCACAAACTACAGTTAATTAATTTGATAAAGCTTTGCATAATTTAATTTTCTAATGAGTTTCTTAATGAAGGTAGTATTTTACATTTAAATGGGATGTGTACTTTGTAATAATAATTTTCATAGTCAAAATGCCTAGTGGTAACATGATTTTAAAAAAATAAATGAATAAAAATTGGCTCCTGGGTCATTTTTGTATTCTACTGTATTTTCATCTTGTACTGTAATGTTGGTGTTGTTTGTTATTTATATCAATTTTTTGTGAATTATACCAAAGGTATAATTAGCTTTTAACATTTCCTGTATGCGCTGGAGTGTCACCATGCAGTAGCAATCAGCCACCACAATTAAGAGCAGTGTAGATTATTTCCATGTTATTGCATCCTTGTAGTCAAATAATATAGCAGTCTACAATGGTTCCTTTGTTTGGATTGCATGATAGCAAGTTTTGGTACTTGTGGAGTACTGCTGTCCTTCAAGGTTTGGGTGCCATTAAAGAAAGAAATGTGAAAGCCCAACTTACGCAAAGGGCATCCTGCATTCACAAGAATTTTGTTTCCTCATGGTTCAGTCCTATGTTGCTGATGCTTGCATGCTTTTCCAAGTGCAGTTTAAGGAGATGAAGGTTTGCACAGGAAGAAAATAACATGGTCAACTATAGCACTGTCCAAATTTAAATAAAAAATTAATGCATTTTTGTGGGTTTGGTTTTTGGGGGGTTTTTTGTTTGTCTTTTTTTTTTTTTCCCCCACAATGTATTTGAATTAGGATAAGTGTACATGCTGGGTTTTTTTTATCTGACAGATAATGTTGGCTTTCAGTGACTGAGTGTGTGTGTGCACAGAGTGCTAGATGAAGGTCTCTTGACACTGCCATTTCCTACATCCTTTAGCTCTCTACCCTTCAAACAAAAGACAAATTCTGTAAACAAAACAATGAAGGAACTAAAATGGCACAAGTCTGAAAGCAGAATGTATTAAATATATTGTGTAGCAATAAAAACATAAACTTGAGAAGTTAAAAGTATCCCCTAGGGAGTAGCTTGTTGCTCTTCTTGTTCTTTACGAGTCCAGACAAGGTCAAGGACTAGGCAGGTATCAAGACTCTGAGTATTATGAATTCCAGCATGATGATTTTCAGTGTTCATATCTGCAGAAGACTGTGTGATCATGTCAAAGTCTGAGCGCTATTTTCTGGGGATGTTTCCCATTACAAATTTTTATTTCCATGGTTGCTGGGCCAGGTATTCCTGCCTTCATTTATATAGCAAGGACCCTGTGAGCCATCTAGTGGGAGGTTTCTTCTTAACACTTGACCACCTGGGAAATCTTTTCCTTGCACCTCTTCTGGTTCAGTCACCCAGCCCCTTAGTCTGTCATGGGACTTCCCTCATCCTTCCCCCTTACTTCTTGTGATCAGAATTCTGAGAAGTGACAGGGGAAATGGGAGCTTCTTTTTTTTTTTTTTTTTTTTTTTTTTTTGAGGCTGAGTGACAAAAGTAAACTACATTTTGTTAGAGCTCTTGTTACTTGCTAGATATCAAAACCTGTAAAAGGTCATTTTAATAAACCAGGAAACAATGGAGTAAGAAAAGGCATTTAAGTTCATGATAGTTACCTAACTGAAATAAAGAATCCTTACTTACTTAGTATTTGAGCATTGTACAAGAAGAAAGTAATCTTGAGTGTCAACCTAACCTCTTCTCTTCTACAATATGGAATCCAAGTGCCTTCTAAGGAAAGTTGTACTGACGAGCATCTAGATATATGTTTTCTGCTTTGGGTTGAACTGAACCATGTAAAATAGCGCTAAACCATCTTTACATTTTCTCTCTTTATAATGCAAACTTATGGTAATTTATGAAATATCACTGTAATCACTTCTATAACACTGTTTGGAAGCTTGGTGTCCCTTGCTTAGTTTCTAGTGGTAGATCCCATGCAGCAAGTTGGATGTATACTGCCAAATGAATGTTGATATATGGTAGGAAGGGGATGGAGCATCTGGGTTTAATTATAGAGTAAGTTTAGAGAATGAGAATTCAAGGAAGACTGAGCGAATTGTCACTTACCCTGGTAATTCCACAGATATTTTGACCAGACAGTGTAGAATGTGACATGTTAGCATATTTAAGTTTTCTACTCAACATATACAGTCGGACTCGATATCAACCCGTACTTTCTTACTGCTTCGTTAGAACTGTACAGCATATGACAATATGAGAAATCCGGCTTCATGTACTTTTTCCATCTGGTGATTGTTGCTGACCCTGCCTTGTCATATGCCCCATCCTGTTTGCTCTTTCTATGACAACACTGCTTCCATCCCCCAGTCTGTAGGACCCTACAGTTTGGCCACAGTAACCCCCTGCAGCGCTACAGACTGGGGGATGAGTGGCTGGAGAGCGGCCTGGCAGAGAGGAACCTGGGAGTGCTGGTTGATTACCAGCTGAACAGGAGTCCACAGTGTGCCCAGGTGGCCCGGAAGGCCAATGGCATCTTGGCCTGTATCAGGAATAGTGCGGCAAGCAGGTCTAGGGATGTCATTCTGCCCCTGTACTTGGCACTGTTGAGGCCTCACCTCCAGTACTGTGTGCAGCTCTGGGCCCCTCACTTCCAGAAGGATATGGAGGTGCTGGAGTGGGTCCAGAGGAGAGTGACAAGCCTGGTGGAGGGACTGGAGGGAAAGTCTTACGAGGAGAGGCTGAGGGAGCTGGGGTTGCTCAGCCTGGAGAAGAGGAGATTGAGGAGGGACCTCATCACTCTCTACCACTACCTGAAGGGAAGCTGTAGTCAGGCAGGGGCCGGGCTCTTCACCCAGGTAACTAGTGATAGGAGTAGAGGGCATGGCCTGGAGGTGTGCCAGGGGAGGGTTAGGTTGGATCTTAGGAAGCATTTCCTCTCAGAAGGGGTGATGGAACACTGGAATGGACTGCCCAGGGAGGTGGTGGAGTTGCCATCCCTGGAGGTGTTTAAGGAAAGATTGGATGTGGCTCTTAGTGCCATGGTCTAGCAGATGTCTTGGTGTTGGGTCATAGGCTGGACTTGATGATCTTGGGGTTCTATTTCAGCCGTAGTAATTCTGTGATTTTGTGATCTAGGTGGCAAACCTTGCT